>APFE030553963.1:9973-42313 GCA_000404065.3 Pinus taeda | reverse complement strand
GTATTATTTCCAACAATTGGTATCGGAGCAGGTCCTTTGGTAGAAGCTTGATCGCTTGAAGGAGATTCGTAGAACAATGGGAAAGAAAGCACGTCAAAAGAAGAAGACAACTCAAAGGAACAATGCCAGCTTGCCATTGAGTGGAAGCAAGTATTCAGATTCTAAATCACCTCAGATTGAAGATGAACAAGCAAATGAAGCATTAGATAAAATCATAGATCAACAAGATCTATTTAGCAAAAGGGAGAATGCCCTCAAAGAAGAAATTATTAGCTTAAAAGTTCAGCTGGAATGTGCCTTCAGAGTTTGTCAAATGCTACAGGAGATGAATGAAGAACAAGAAAAAGAGATTCTCAAACTAAGGCAACAAGTGGAAGAACGAAGAAAGCCTGAAGAAATTTTGAAGAAACAATGTCTAGAAAAGGAAGAAAAATATCAGGTTGAGGTAAATATCTTGAAAGGTAAATTGGAAGGAAAGGATAAACTATTACGATTTCAAGACAGTACTAACATTTTGGATGATATTCTTAGTAGTCAAAGGTCGCCTGCTATTAAAAATAGTCTTGGTTTTTATGAATCTGTTGAAGGTGAATCTAGCTCACAAGGTGAGGCAAGGAACTCTAATGAGAAATATAAAATTATCAACAAGGAGATGAGAGGACAACCCCATCAACAACCAAGGAAAGAAATTCCTCAAAGAAAACATTTTGATCCTTTCTGTGGAAGTGATAGACAATTATTTCCTCCGATGAATAATGTTGAATGTTATGTATGTCATAATCTTGGACATGTTGTAGCCAGATGCAGAAGTAGAATGGTTCAAGACCATCACACAGAAATATCATCATGTTCCAGGTACTTTAAGGAATATTGTTTTGCATGCAATATGTTTGGTCACAAAGCCATTGACTGTTTTAGGAGGAATATGAAACATGTAAGATGTTATGCATGTAGCAAGCTTGGACATATAGCAACGGAATGCATGTTAAGACTTTGGACACCATACCAAAAGGAGAAAACATCATCACAGTTGAAGATATTGAAGAAAAAGGAAGTACAACCAGAAAGATGTAGCGTAGCAGAGTACAAAGACATGACAAACTCAGAGGAAGATGAAAGTGTGGAACATCAGTGTTCTAAATATCATACGCAGGTTTCATGATAACAAGTCATGTATATACGCGAGTTAGACACTGCACAGTCACGTATATGATGTTCTTAAGAAAAGCAGCAATACAGAAGTCTGATATGGTTCAGTCACTGTTTTATGATGGCATGGCATAGGTTTAGGGGGGTCATATACTTCAAATAATGTATTTTGATGAGAAGTCTTTGGTGATGATGCTTATGAAGCTAAATGACACATCTTTCTACTTATTGTTGGTTTATCAAAAGAATGGATTGCAGGTTAAGATGCTTATGGTGTACAATAGTTGCTGATAACTATCATGGTGATGTTTAGGTCCTTGGTCTTTGTGAGTCATATGATGTATTTTGTTACCCCACTATGCATGGGATGGATGATTTAATGGTTCTTGTTGTTGATTCATGTATAAACAATAAGTATATCCCCACTTGGTTGGGTGGATGAGTCTAAAATGGTGTATTGCCACTTGGTTGGGAGATTGATGTATATATAGAGTCATGTTATGCTTTTCCAAACCTTGCATGTGCTCAGGGGGAGCATGGACAGATTGGTACATCTTGGCATATACAAAGGGGGAGCTTAATTAGAGATTTCAGCAGGTACTCAGGGGGAGTATGGACAATAGAGGGTATACCAAGGAAGAGAAAAACTTGGTCTACCCTTTTCCTTTAATGTCAAAGGGGGAGAGTGACTTGGTGTTGTTGTTTCCATCAAGTCCAAAGGGGGATATTTTTGGCATTATGATACATGTGTTGTCCTTGATGGCAACTCACTCAGAGGTATGATACAGGTGTTTTCCTTGATGGAAACTCACTCAGATGACAAATCATAGTGCAACAGGTCGAGAGAGGTATACGCAATATAATATTGATGAAAGTGCATATACGCGCGGGTTATCAGAACAAAAAGTGCGTATGCATACACACGTAGGTTCACAGAAGGAAAGGCATGTGCATGTCAGAAAACTATGTTTTGGTCCATGGTATTTTGGTATTGGTCCATGGTATTTGGTTCGAAGTGTTGACCCTAAGTATTGGGTCCAAGATATTGGTTCCACATGGTTTTGGACCACGGTATTGAGAGAGGCCTAAACCTATATAAGGAGAAGATCATTAGGCCAAGAGATAAAAAAGTGTGAAAGTGATGAATATCTAATGAAGTATGAGATCTAGTATGCAGGTAATGGGTTTGTGATGCTTTGCTTGATCTGAACCAAGGATGCACCCATGCGGATGATGATGAACGATGGATCGTGATATTAAGGCTTGGAATGTTTTATCATGATATGGTTTGATCATGGATAGACTAGATCTGAATTATTGATGCATGTTTATTATGTAAATTTTATGTTCTGGGTATAATTGATTTCTAGAAAAGCTACAAAGTTATAAGTTAGAATTTGCAGATATGTATGCAGGTTAGCTTTGGTAAAAGTGTGTGTACACATAGGTTGGGTTTATCAGAGTAGCACAAACATTATGAAGTATGATAGTTTGAAGTTGCAGTTGGATCTGATTCTTATTGCAGAGTTCTATTGTCTATTCTATGTTCTGGTGACTGTGTTGTTGACAAGATTTCAGTGTTTCACTATTGGGTGATTTAGAGATCAATGATGCAGGTGTAGTTGATGGATGTATCTAAGTAGTGATTTATTTTATGCTTCAATGTTGTTGATGGGTGCAGTATGAAAATTGGATGAAACATGGCCTTCAGATTATGGTGTTGTGCTTCAGGAGTATCCAATATGAAAATTTATGAAACGTGGTCCCTGGAGGAAGAAAGGAGATCATAGCCTTCTGTAGGCTAGCACCTACGTATTGGTAAACATATCCACTAGTATAAGAGCTAGGGGGCTGTATCTCCCTTCCAGGAGCAACTGGAAAACGAGTGAAGGTTGGAGCCTTCAGTAGGCCAGCGCCTACGTACTTGTAAATGGATCGGCTAGTACAAAAGCGAAGGCGGTTGTAGCTCCCTTCTAAGAGAAGCTGGAGAATGAGAGAAGGTTGTAGCCTTTTGCAGGTAGAAGTCTACATACAGGTATAGTTCTACACCAGTACATAAATATTGTAAAAAGAAGTTTCTTATCAAAGGAAGATAGAGACGAATTGTACCAGGTGGTTTTCACCCACATTGGGTTTCCACCTTACATCATGGTTTTCATGTGTGCTTCTTATGTGTGATGATCTGCTCTATTTTACTGCACCTGTTTACTATTCTTATGGCTAATGAAGTTCTGATGCACTAATTAAAGATCAACATTTAGTGGATTAACTGAATCATAAGTTTATTGGATATATGCTAGTTACATTAGACACATCTGTGTATACACCCATGTTCCCTTAACTGAAGTAGTGTATATGAATCTGAGTATGGAAATGAAAAAGTGTTTGATTTGCTAATATTGATTCACCCCCCCCTTCTCAGTATTATTTCTAACAATTGGTATTGTAGCAGGTCCTTCGGTAGAAGCTTGATCACTTGAAGGAGATCCGTAGAACAATGGGAAAGAAAGCGCGTCAAAAGAAGAAGACAACTCAAAGGAACAATGACAGCCTACCATTGAGTGGAAGAAAGTATTCAAATTCTAAATCACCTTAGATTGAAGATGAACAAGGAAATGAAGCATCATATAAAATCATAGATCAACAAGATATATTTAGCAAAAGGGAGAACGCCCTCAAAGAAGAAATTATGAGCTTAAAAGTTCAGCTGGAATGTGGCTTCAGAGTTTGTCAAATGCTGAAGGAGCTGAATGAAGAACAAGAAAAAAAGATTCTCAAACTAAGGCAACAAGTGGAAGAAGGAAGAAAGTCTGAAGAAATTTTGAAGAAGCAATGTCTAGAAAAGGAAGAACAACATCAGGTTGAGGTAAATATCTTGAAAGGTAAATTTGAAGAAAAGGATAAACTATTACGATTTCAAGATAGTAATAAGATTTTGGATGATATTCTTAGTAGTCAAAGGTCACCTACTATCAAAACTAGTCTTGGTTTTTATGCATCTGTTGAAGGTGAATCTAGCTCATAAGGTGAGGCAAGGAACTATATTGAGAAATCTAAAATTATTAACAAGGAGGTGAGAGGACAACCCCATCAACAGCTAAGGAAAGAATTTCCTCAAAGAAAAGATTTTTCTCCTAACTATGGAAATGATAGACAATTATTTCCTCCGATGAATAATGTTGAATGTTATGTATGTCATAATCTTGGACATGTTACAGCCAGATGCAGAAGTAGAATGGTTCAAGACCATCACACAAAAAGATTATCACGTTCCAAGTACTTTAAGGGATATTGTTTTGCTTGCAATATGTTTGGTCACAAAGCCATTGACTGTTTTAGCAGGAATATGAAACATGTAGGATGTTATGCATGTAACAAGCTTAGACATATACCAAAGGAATGAAAGAGAAGACTTTGGACACCATACCAAAAGGAGAAAACGTCACCATAGTTGAAGATATGGAAGAAAAAGGAAGTATAGCCAGAAAGATTTAGCATAGCAGAGTACACAAACATGAGAGACTTAGAGGAAGCTAAAAGTGTGGAACATCGTTGTTCTAAATCACATATGCAAGTTTCATGGAGACAAGTGGCGTATATATGCGAGTTAGATGCTGCATAGTCACGTATATGATGTTCTGAAGAAAAGCAACAGCACCGAAGTCTGATATGGTTCAGTCACTGTTTGATGATGGAATGGCATAGGTTTAGGGGGAGCATATACTTCAAATAATGCATTTTGATGAGAATTATTTGGTGATGATGCTTATGTAACTAAATGATACATCTTGTTACTTATTGTTGGTTGATCAAAAGAATTTATTGCAGGTTAAGATGCTTATGGTGTAGATCATATGGTGTATGATAGTTGTTGATAACTATCATGGTCATGTTTAGGTCCTTGGTATTTGTGAGTCATATGATGTATTTTGTTACTCCACTATGCATGGGATGGATGATGTAATGGTTCTTGTTGTTGAGTCATGTATAAACAATTGGTATATCCCCACTTGGTTGGGTGGATTAGTCTAAAATGGTGTATTCCCACTTGGTTGGGAGATTGATGTATATATAGAGTCATGTTATGCTTTTGCAAACCTTGCATGTGCTCAGGGGGATCATGGATGGATTGGTACATCTTGGCATATACAAAGGGGGAGCTCAATTAGAGATTTCAGCAGGTACTCAGGGGGGGTATGGACAATAGCAGGTATACCAAGGAAGAGAACAACTTGGTCCGCCCTTTGCCCTTGTTTTCAAAGGGGGAGAGTGACTTGGTGTGCTTGTTGCCATTATGTCTAAAGGGGGTGATTGTTGGCATTATGATATAGTTGTTGTCCTTGATGGCAGCTCAATCAGAGGTATGATACAAGTGTTTTCCTTGATGGAAACTGACTCAGATGACAGATCATAGTGCAGCAGGTCAAGAGAGAGGTATACGTAAGATAATACTGTTGAAAGTTCGTATACATGCAATTTATCAGAACGAAAGGTGCATACATGTACACATGCAGGTTCACAGAAGGAAAGGCACATACATGTCAGAAAACTATGTTTTGGTCCATGGTATTTGATGTGAAGTGTTGACCCTAGGTATTGGTTCTACATGGTTTTGGACCATGGTATTCAGAGAGGCCTAAAACTATATAAGGAGAAGATAATTAGGCCAAGAGATGACAAAGTGTGAAAAGTGATGAATATCTCATGAAGTGTGAGATCTAGTATGCAGGTAATGGGTTTGTGATGCTTTGCTTGATTTGAACCAAGGATGCACCCATGCGGATGATGATGAACAATGGATCAGGATCTTAAGGCTTGGAATGTTTTATCATGATATGGTTTGATCATGGATATACTAGATCTGAATTATTGACACATGCTTATTCTATAAATGTTATGTTCTGGGTATAATTGATGTCTGGGAAAGCTGCAAAGTTATAAGTTAGAATTTGCTGATTTGTACGCGGGTTAGCTTTGGTAAAAGTGCATGTACACACAGGTTGGGTTTATCAGAGTAGAATATACAGTATGAAGTATGATAGTTTGAAGTTCCAGTTGGATTTGATTTTTATTGCAGAGTTCTATTGTCTGTTCTGTGTTCTGGTGACTGTGTTGTTGACAGGATTTCAGTGTTTTATTATTGGGGGATTCAGAGATCAATGATGCAGGTGTAGTTGATGGATTTATTGCAGTGGTGATTGATTTTATGCTTCAATGTTGTTGATGGGTCTAGTATGAAAATTGGATGAAATGTGGCCTTCAGCTTATGGTGTTGTACTTCAGGAGTATCCAGTATGAAAATTTATGAAACATGGTCCCTGGAGGAAGAAAGAAGATCATAGCCTTCTGTACGCTGGTGCTTATGTACTGGTAAAATTATTGGCCAGTACAAGAGCGAGGGGGTTGTATCTGCCTTCCAAGGGTAGCTGGAAAATAAGTGAAGGTTGGAGCCTTTAGTAGGTCGGTGCCTACATACTAGTACAAAAGCTAAGGGGGTTGTAGCTCCCTTCCAGGAGAAGCTAGTGAACGAGAGAAGGTTGTAGCCTTCTATAGGTAGAAGCCTATGTACTGGTATAAGTCTACACTAGTACATAAATATTGTAAAAATAAGTTTCTTATTAAAGGAAGATAGAGGTGAATTGCAGCAGGTGGTTTTCACTCACATTGGGTTTCCACCTTACATCATGGTGTTCATGTGTGCTTCTTGTGTGTGATGATTTGTTCTGTTTTACTGCACCTTTTTACTGTTCTTATGGTTAATGAAGTTCTGATGCACTAATTAAAGATCAACATTTAATTCCCGACTGCAGGTGTTTGAAGGCAAGGGAAGTACGGGGGCGGGCTTCCCACTGGGCAAGTGGCAGCCCAGCCCCGCCACCTGTACATAGCCATTTAAGGCCTGCCACCCCTTTCGCATCAACATGAATTCGGGCCATAAACTTCACTGCATACCAGCCACCCTTGGCATTCGGCTCTGCGCGCGTAGGATTCTTTCGGCTTCCGGGAGGCAGAGACAGCATTTGGGTGCGCTCATGGCACGGAATGCCACCGAGCAGTATAACTACGGAGCCAGGGTAGAGGTAAAGCATTTTATTCATGTTATTTGGTCTTCTGTCATATTATGGCTTAACGTGGATTGTGGTGCGCAGCTCTGTGTAAGCCATATAGGGCCTCACAGGAAAAGGCATAGGGCGGAGTTCCCTACAGCGGAGGTGCCCTCTATGTCTCATGTCCATTGTGCTCATCTTTCCCTCGCCAAGAAGCTCCCCCACAGCCGCCGTCATAGGTTAATTCCTTTGCTTGCAAGTTTGATTGTCTGGGTTTCTCCTGTTAATTTTCCCGTGCATTGCAAGTATTTTCCTCTTGCTCCTGTAACTTATAGCGCCATCTAGCCATCCGTTCTTCGGCCCTGTCTTCTGTCGTCTAGCTTCAGCTCCCTGCACCTCAACTCAGTCAATTTCAGTCAGCCATGCCTAGGGAAAGGCTTCGCCTTAGCAGCCGTAGAGGCGGGTCTCGCGGAGGCACAAGCGACAGAGCCAACCCAACATGCTCTTCTGGCTCTTCGTCAGATGAAGCCCGCAGTTCCCGGCGAGGTTGAGGGAGGGGTCGTGGGCATGCTCGCACCTCTGTCTGTGAGCATATCTCACACCCCACCTCAAGGTTTAGCTTCCCGTGCCTTCTGGACAGTGACACATATTAGGTCTCGGTTAAAATCGAAAAATGTAAGAGGTCTGTCCCCCAGCCAGTTGCAGAGGAGCACAGGCCTCCTGCTCCAGCCTTGGGACAACCAGCTCCGCCTCCCATGCAAAGAATTTTTCAATCCGTTCCGCCCCCAGCACTGGTTCTGGGTCAGAGTAGTTGGCCATAGACATTAGGAGGTGCAGCGACGGGTCCAAGTGCGCCAGCAGAGGACGACGCGCCCTACACGGACTCAAGCGAGCCGGATCCATACAGCTGCAGGGTGGTGGAGGAACAGCCATCCACCTCCGTGGATGACTAAGCCAACTCCCAGGACTCGCGGAGGGCGGGTAACGCTATGTAATTTTGTTAGTCGGGTTGGTCTTGTTCTTTGTTTCCACAATGCTACTCTTTTTGTACAGCTGAAGCTATGCTCAGCTCTAGGCTTGATAATCTTAGTTGTTCAATGTACTGTTGTCTACGGCTATCTATTTCGAAGAAAATAGTCTGGGAAAAGGGGTCTATTGTGTCTGTAAGGGGAAAATGTTTCTGTTCCTGTCCTTGTTTCTGTGTAGTCAGTTGGTTCTACAGACAGGTTTTGTCACAATGGTCTGTCTGGATAGGTGTTTCAAGATGACAAATCCATCTCTGTATGGTGATATCTGAGCCTTGCCTCATTGTAATTTTTTGAAGCTTTTTGTACCATAATAGAATTAGCCTAACTTACAAAAAAAAAAGATCAACATTTAATGGATTAACTGAACCATAAGTTTACTAGATATATGCTATTTGCATTAGACACATTTGCATATACACGCATGTTCCCTTAACTGAAGTAGCGTATATGAATCTGAGTATGGAAATGAAAAAGTGTTTGATTTGGTAATACTGATTCACCAACCCCCCCCCCCTCTTAGTATATTTCAACAAGAGAGGGATAAAAGTGGGTATGAGGTGAAAGGGAGGGAGGGATAGGAGAAGAAAAATTAAAATAGAGAGATAGAGGAAGAGAGAAGAAATGGGGAATAAGGGAGAGAGGAGAAGAGAGAGAAGAGAGAGAGAGGAGAGACTAATAAAGGACGTATATAAAGGTTATTTCAAACAAAATATAATCACCTAGCTAAAAAAATTTAGTGCATCGAAATACAACATGATATTATGGGATTTACACATGACAACCTACTTTAACCTAAGGAAATAACCTGAGGAACCACTTTCTCTAAGTTATTTCCATTAATTTTTCAATTTACATGAGAATAAGACATAAATTTGCTAATTTTATTTTATTCTCATAAATATATTGATCTAAGTGAAAATAATTTAATTATTTCACTCATTTTCTTAATTTCCATGAAATAATTTAATAAATAATTTATTTATTAATTATTTCTTAGTCCGTTTTTTTTTTAGTTTGACCCATGGGGATTTGAACCTCAATTTCATGGTTTACATAATATTGTATTTCTTATCATGATGATTTCTAATTGAGATACCCCTTGTGGGCTACGTATTTTTTAATATTATAATCATTCTCATGGAAAAAAATATTAGATCATTACTTATGAATTATTTACAACCAATTTACCTTAACAAGAAATAATTTAATAAATAATTTATTTATGGTTTTTTTAATAATTAACTTGATAAATCATTATTTTTTAGTTAGTTACACAAATAAAGGTCATTAGCCATTATTTTTTACCTTTCCCTCTCACGGATAATAATAAAATATCGAGTTAGATAGATCTTGATTTGGTCCAACATTTTTTTTATATATTTGAAGTGATTAAATCTAGCAAGGGTTTTAATAGGAGGGGTTTTCCTACTCATTTCACCATGAACCATTTTCATTGCAAAAATTACAATCCTAAGCCATTTGAGTTTCCTCCTTGAGTAAGCTCAAACTCTTCTACTTTTTTCTCCTTGGTTTCACTTGCTCTTTAGAGAGAGACACACCACTACTTATAGATAGGATTTATAATGAAACCTTCTAAGGAGGAGGTCTCCAAAACAACCTTTCAATAATATCTTCTAACGGGTCACATATTTTGTTAATAAATCTCATCCATATTTGATTATTTGGAGTATTATTGTTTATTTTATGTGTTGTATTTTTTATTATCTATTTTTGTAGTATTTTTAATTACAATTTTAGTATTACATACATATTAATGAAAAGTAATTAATATCATAGGTTTTAATCAATAAATCCTAAAATTTTCTTTGTTTAGCCATTCGAAACTCATAGCTTAGATTGTTTCTCTAACCCTTGTCACAGGAAGACACTAATAACATGGTGACTTCACTAGGGATCTGAACACTTTAGATCATGGTTTGTGTGTTATGAGTCTTCTCTCCAGTTATTTCTTTCGTTTATAGATCGAGACTTATACATGAACACAACAGTATACACATACAAACATAAACATTGAGATGCAACAAAAATAAAACTTCATTTCATTAATATAAAAGAATGGAAATATGCTTACATGCAAAACAGAAATAAACTAGTTCGGGCGATGGTAACTTATCTCTGAGAAGAGATGTGGTGGCTACATGCCTGTGAACTGTGTTAAAATGAGGCTCAAGGGCCTATTTATTATTTAAAAACAAGGGAAAACCCTAAATAACCAAAACCCTAACCCCGCGAGATAGAACACCGAGAGTTTGTGGGCCCCGCTATGGTTAGTTGGGTAGCCAACTTCACGGGATCGTAGCTTGGTCATATGATCTTTGTTTGGCGTGTATGATACCTCATTGGAAATATATCTCTAGAGTTTCCACAATTCCCTAAATATGGCTCCATGTTTGTTGCATACCTAAAAAAACGTCGTTTAGGGGGTCAAAACAGCTCCGGAAGTTAAGGACTCGAAAAATTGCTAAAAATAGTAAATGCTACTATAATCAACGAAATAAATGAAAATGAGTAGAGGTATAGGTGGAATAGGCAAGTGGCCACCAATATCCACCTGGATTAGTCATCCCCTGTAAGGAAGCAGTGGTACCCATTGCGTGTAGAGCCTCCATGAGGTGAGGAAACTTTTATTGAACTTGATCCCTGGTCAACCACTTTCGTTCGTAAAGGAGTTGACCTGCTTTTTCAACTTGATATAGATAGATCCCATACTGGTGAGTGTTCTTGATCTGTGTTTCCATGATCTTGTCAATTGTGTTATGTTCAATGCAGTTGGGGTTGATCTCTATTGGTGTCAGCTGCTCAGCAACGTCATATGTGCCAACAATGGGAGAAGGTATGGTCGAAACTAGTCCACATTGAATAATGGGTGTAGGCAAATGAACGGTGGAATTTTGAGCTCGAGGACATTTCCCCCTATAGATTTGGTGATTGTGTATGACCCATATTGGAGTGGACGAAGTTTTAATTGGAAATATTGAACACTAAACTCTAAATGCATTTTTTTTTTTCCAAATCCCAAGACAAGCCCAAAGAAAATGTATCACATAAACCCAAAATCCAAACTACCAAATGAGTACCATCACTTGATCCTCAAGATCAAAAATCATATTTAAAATAAAGAGTCTTTAGTGGGCTGTGTTATCACTCATATTTTCCATGAAGTTGGTGGGAAGAGGAAAGGGGTCCGAGGTAACCACAAACCAATCTTTTAGATACAGAATCTAGTCAATCTATATCCAGAGAGGGTTCTATCTTTAAGTTTTAGCTTTGTTTTGAAAGATATTAGTCTATTTATGAATTTTAGGAGTTTTGTTTGATTTTGGGTGGTGATATTCAATAGAAAAGGGGTAGGACTGACTAGTTTAGGCCATTGGGCTAATGGAGTCAAAGAAGATGGCTTGACTAGATTAGGTTTGTTAACAAAGGATGGTTTTACATAGCAAGATGGTCAAATAGGGAACAACTAAAGGGCTAGAGTAAATAGAATGGTTTCAAAATGGGTGAGCGGCTGTTAAGAATCCTTCAACCTATTTGAAAAGGGAACTCAAATGATTATTAATAAAGAGTAGTTGAGTATTATTTAATAAATAGTCAAAGTGAATGAACTAGAAAATAGGATCAATTAAGAATTCATTGTTTATTCTAATTCAGAAGAAAACATAGAGAATAATAATAATTGAAAACAGAGTGCAATCAAGAATGTTTTGAATTACTCTTTTCTTTTTATCATTCAGATATGAAACATAGATGATATAAGAAACAAGGAAAACTTTAAAACACAAGGTATAAAGGACTTACTGATTCGGTGTTTGATTCGAGAAATCTGTGGAAAGTCCTTTGCATCAATTTTTATCTAGCAAGCCATACAAAAGATTGGTCCAACGTCACTTTGTTCCAAAATAACCAATGTTACATCAATGTATATGAATCCACACAAAATACTTCAAATGAAGAAGTATTTATACTAATTGTAAATTAAAATATCTTGAAAAAATATCAAGAATAGTTTCACAAATATCTCCAACTGTTTATATTAATAGAACTTAAATAAAGGACATTCAAAACTAATGAATTTGTTTGGCACTATTTCTATGGATTTATGGTGACAAAGAAGAGAATGTCGAATTCGATAGCAACTCTTAGTTGATGATGAGGCATCCCAGTCACTAACTACATCCTTCTTTTGTGCATTATGCCCCAGAAATTCTGCAAACTTAGGGTCCAATGATACGGTTGTATATCTCAATCCGTGATAGATATGTAAAATGTGAAAGCGGTTTGTGTATATAAGAAGGTGTTGGAAATAAACCTCTCTAAGTTTCCCAACATTCATCTCCAGCTGTTCAAAATATTCTCTACAAAAATATGTTAGAAACCGGATTTTGCACAAAATGAAAAATAGGCTGTGAAGGCATGAACTTATCTCCCTCTTGGTAATACCTATGTAAAACATGAGATATTTTTTTGTAGCTTGGCCTGTCAGAAACAAAAACCTCTTCCAATTTCTCAAAATACTTCTTGGATTAGCCACAATATGTTCTGCAAAACTATGACTTAAACACGAAATTTCTGAAGAATGTACCATTTTTGCTCTAATTTCATCTTTTAACCTTAAACTTATTTTGATTGTTTTTTACTCTTAATTTGGATAAACTTCATTGTAGCTGTTGAAAGTGTTTTCATCTTTTTTTAACCCTTAATGTCTTCATGTTTACTTTCATTGTTTACTGTTTACTTTTTACTTTTACTGCTCTGTTTTTCAACTGTCTTCACTTTGACATGAATTTGTATGCTATGCTTTGTAACTGTCTTTTATGCTGTTTATCTCCATGCTAGCTGATTTAATTGACTTGGTCTTCAATCTCATACTCTTTAACCCTGATACACTTTGACTGTTCTTTACTGTGTCATTTTACCTTCAATGTGTAGTTTAGGTTTTTACTGTCTTTTTCAACAGTAAATCGTTTAATTTCCTATTTCCTTTCCTTGTCTTTCAACTGTATGTTTTATCTTCCATCTCTATTTTAATAGATTTGATAACACTCTTGGAGTAAACAATTCTTACGACTCGCATTAAGACTGTTTATCCAAGGATGTGGTCTTCTTATAACCCGTAAAACAAAACAAATTGTTAAGAAAGCATTCAGGTTTGTAGGGGAGGTCGGAAAGGTTTCATTTGAGCTTGAGAGGTCTATGGAGTGAGTCCAGAATGATTTTCATGAGGTAAACCATGCTCGAGTCGGTTAACGGAGGCTTCAGGTGGTGAAAATGGGTTACATAAGTTTACATAGTAGAATGGGTGAAGGACAAGAAAACCTGGGTTCTTGGGGTTTGAAATTTAACAAGAAAACTTTCAAAATATGGCGCAAACTAAACAATAGATGATTTGTCGCATAGCAGGCACGTGGTAAGCGGGATCTATCGCACTACTTTTGGAGAAGAGTGGTAATGGACCTTGGATCAGCGATTCCACAGATCTCTTGATGCGTGTCGGAGGCACTGTGTGAAAACCGCTTGGTGATCATGCGTTAAAGCACAGTCACCAAGGGGGGCGTGATATTGATATCGACCGTTGGATGATAAGGACGAGATCTAACGGTGGACGGGAGCGAGGTACGACAGAACTTTAACTACAGTGCGCCCGATTTAATTAACAAGTTAATAAATTATATTAGGGTGATTATGAATGGCGGGGAGGTTCTCAATTAACCTTAGGGGTTAATTAATCCCATTTTTCGAAGTGGGGAGATTAGGCTATTAATGAATCTCAGATAAATGCATTAATCCCTTTTTAACAGTGTTTATGGTTATAATTAACCGGGGTGGGGTATATAATAATTTGGGGATTTATATATAATTAAATAATATGGGAAAAGGTAAATAGGGCGAGAATTATATAATATAAGTCAGAGATTAATATGATAAATGAAATGAAAGTGCTAAGTTAAAACATTTCAGGTATACATTTAAACTTAGGCTTAAAGTGGAAAAAGGGGTTTTTTAGGTGATACTATGCATTGTTCCTAAGCAAAATAGGATTTTACTTAGGAAAAGACTTATGAGAGTGAATGAATGATTTATGGATGGTTTTAAATACTTAGGCGATTTAAATTATTGGGTCGAGGGTTTGGTCCCTCCAGAAGTCAGGGAAATGCTTTGAACCCCTTTAATTTTCAAAGACCTTAATACTTTAGGGGGAATTAGTGAAATCTTTACGGAAAAATGGGAATGGAAGTTAGTTATTTGACCTTGTCTTGCTTGAAATGCATCAAATGTGATGTCTGCCTTGCACTTGTGATAAAAGTAAAAATTAACACAATTTAGAGACATTATCCATCACAAGTAATTCTGCAACACCATCTACCTACCCTACCTACTTTAGCCTAACATTTTTTCCTTCTTTATTTGGGTGCACTTAGACTGGCAAACCCTTATCAATCTTCTTTTTCTTTTACATGGAAAGCCTACCTAAGTCTGCAATTATTACATCCAAGGGCTCAGATTAAACTGTTGAGCTCCTTTTATTTACTCTACCTATCTACTTATCTGCCAAGTTTACACTGTTTTGTTAGATATTTATTATCTATTTCTACAACATGAAATTGAAAAATGGATTAGCCAAGTTTGAATAGTTTGACTATTCATGAATTGTGGCATAAAGTACAAGCTGCACATAATTGTTTATTACATAAAATGAAAAAGTAGTGGCATTTAGACTTGCACACTTTCCTGGTCTATTTTTTTTTTGGGGTTCATTTTCCTTCACATTTTTTGACCATTTTATTCTTTTTACGCTTTGATTTTTCTTTCAGGGTATACCCTCTTTACATTTTTTAAATTTTTTTATTTTTTGAAGATATGGAAAACCTTTGCAACAAGAAAAGGTATTAACATATTACAAAGCTCATCAAGTCAATCATGAAATATGACACCTATTGGTATAGGAGCATAACGCTGGCTCCACTTGGGGATGAGTTTTCCTGTTGGAAGGTCAAGAACAACAAGTTAGATGGCCTCTGAATGACTTTGAGTGTGCTCTGAAATCTCCTTCTGTTAGTTGCTTTATTGTATGTATGGCAGTGAGACTTCTAAAGCTTAGGGCCTTCTCTTCGGGCTTCAACTCCAACAAGTTACTATCGAATCAACACCAAACCTTTATTCTTCCTACTTGAATCCCACTTGAGCACCTTGTAACTTAGGTAGGAATCTTTAGTCTTGGTCTTTTTATTAAAAATCTTTTTAACCTTTTCCTGCTCAACTTGAGATCTGACCTGAAACTAAAAGATGTTGCAACCTCCAAACCAAATTAGTAAATCATCAAGATCTTAGGGCCTTTTGATTGGATTCAAATCTTTTAGGATTTATTTCATAATCTACTAAAAACTAAATTAAATGAAAGTAAAATCCTACCTACTCTGTATTATTGAAAATCAGGTTGAATTAAATAATAAAAAAATGCCAATGAAGACAATCAAGCAACTGCAGAAACAAATGAATTGCTTGACCGATTGTGAATGAAATCAGAAGCATAATTTGATCATGTACCCACATAATCGAAATTGTGATATATAAAGGCCACTACCGATGTATTTGGTCCTCATAGAGAAAACATGTTAAATAATTTCAGTTGAGAAGAACCTCCATATAACCTGCTATAGGATCAACAAAAGCATAAAGTGTAATAGTTTCTTCTGGGCCTTCATTGTCTAATTTATCAGCTGTTTCCTCAATAATAAACCTTGCAACTAATTCTTCAGTCTTTCTCTTGAAAGCATAATCATCCTCAATTTGCAAATCGAAAGGTAGTACAATTTCCTCATGGTTTGGAGAAGGAAGATTTTGTAATAATTCTTTAGGATCTCGGAAATTATATGAATGAATTTGAGAATGCAAAAGTTTAATTTAATTTTCATATTTTTCAACAACTAAATTAAGAAAACACATTTTAGTTTCATGAGAGTATTTTATTATTTTGACAATTATAAATACAACTCTTAAAAAATCTTCATCAAGCTGAAATTTTGATAACTCATCCCTGAATTCATGTAAAATTTCATCAAATGAAAGATTTTCCACAAACCCGGTCATCCTATCTCACTATTAATGCTTTGGAATATGGATTATTTGGTTGTGGAATTTCTCTGAAATTTGAAGCTCTAGATATTTGAACAATGGAGTCTTGACTGTTTGAGGCTTCTTGATTGGACAATGATCATCAAAAGAGTCAGAAGAATGATGCTCAAATGTGCAAGGATATTTTATATTTACAATTTTAAAAAGAGAATAATTAAAAAATTAATCTAAAATATTCTCTAAAACACAATATACATTGGAAAACTCTATCAATTTAGAAAGAACATAATGTCTTGGATAACAATCCAAGTTAAAAGCCTGATCTTTTCGTATTGTTCTTTCAGGTTCATTCCTCTAGTGGAGTCTTAGTAGTGAAATTGATTTTGGAGTTGCAAGGTGGATGATTTTAACCTTTGTGTATCTGATCCATGTCCACCATCATAGATCAGATCTAAACCTGTAAAACAATTTTGAAGAAAAATGTAGCTCTCCAAGAAACCAAATTTTGAGTATTTTATGATCATTTTGCTTTTTTATGAATTTTCAAAACAAATTCTATGATTTCTTTAAGAGGCTTTAGGTATGAGATTTAAACTTTCTTAATGACTTATTTGACAAGAAGAATTGATCAAGTATTCGAAACCAAATGTTCAATCCATAAACTAGACTAGAGATAGACTGAAGCAGCATTCATTTACTTATGCAATTGCAAAGAAAGAGCAGTTCAAAGGATACTTGGCTAACTTCAGGCTCTGTTTGTAGCTTATAAAGTAAACAATAGTAACCAACAAATTATTCAGTCCCCAGTGGAGTCGCCACTATGTTATCACTCAGATTTTCCTTCAAGTTGTTGGGAAGAGGAAAGGGGTCCGAGGTAACCACAAACCAATCTTTTAGATACAGAATCTAGCCAATCTGTATCCAAATAGGGGGCTCTCTTTAAGTTTTAGCTTTTTTTTTGAAATATATTAGGCTAGTTATGAAGTTTAGGATTTTTGTTTGAGTTTGGGTGGTGAGATTCAATAGCAGAGAGGTAGGACTAACTAGTTTAGGCCATTGGGCTAATGGAGTCGAAAAAGATGGCTTGACTAGATTAGGTTTCTTAACAAAGGATGGTTTTACAGAGCAATATGGTCAAACAGGGAACAACTAAAGGGATAGAGTAAATAGAATCGTTTCAAAATGGGTGAGGGGCTGTCAAGAATCCTTCAACCTATTTGAAAAGGGAACTCAAATGATTATTAATAAAGAGCAATTGAGTATTCTTTAATAAATAATCAAAGTGAATGAACTAGAAAACAAGAGCAATTAAGATTTCACTGTTTATTCTAATTCAGAAGAAAACATAGAGAATAATAACGATTGAAAATAGAGTGCAATCAAGAGTATTCCGAATTAATATTTTTCATTTATCATTCAGATATGAAACATATATGATATAAGAAACAAGGAAAAATTTAAAACACAAGGTATAGAGGACTTAGTGATCTGGTGTTTGATTCGAGAAATCTATGGAAAGTCCTTTGCATCAATTCTTTATCGAGCAAGCCATACAAAAGTTTGGTCCAACAACACTTTATTCCAAAATAACCAATGTTACAACAATGTATATGAATCCACACAAAATACTTCAAATGAAGAAGTATTTATACTAATTGTAAACTGAAATATCATGAAAAAATATCAAGATTACTTTCACAAATATCTTCAACTGTTTACATTAATAAAACTTAAATAAAGGACATTCGAAACTAATGAATCTATTTGGCACTATTTCTATGGATTTATGGTGACAAAGAAGAGAATTTCAAATATGATAGCAACTCTTAGAGAAATTCTGCAAACTTAGGGTCCAATGATACGGTTGTATATCTCAATCCGTGATATAGATGTAAAATGTGAAATCGGTTTTTGTATATACGAATGTTTTGGAAATAAACCTCTCCCAGTTTCCCAAAATGCATCTCCAGCTGTTCACAATATGCTCTGTAAAAATATGTCAAAACCAGGAGTTTGCACAAACAGAAAAATAGGTTGTGAAGACATGCACTTATCTCCCTCTTGGTAATACGTGTGAAAAGAGTGAGATAGGTTTTTGTATCTTGTCATGTTAGAAAAAACATTCTCTTCCAGTGTCTCGAAATACTTCTTAGATTAGCCACAATATCTTCTATAAAACTATGAATTAAATAAGAAATTTATGAAGAATGTACCATTTTTGCTTTAGTTTCATTTTTTAACCTTAAACTTCTTTTGATTGTTTTTCACTTTTACTTTTGATAAAATTCATTGTAGTTGGTGAGAGTGTTTTCATATTTGTTTAACCCTTAATGTATTCATGTTTATTTTCACTATTTATTGTTTACTTTTTACTTTTACTGCTCTATTTTTCAACTGTCTTCACTTTAACATGAATTTGTATGCTATACTTTGTAACTGTATTGTATGCTTCTTATCATCATGCTAACTTATTTAATTGAATTGGTCTTCAATCTCATACTCTTTAACCCTGATACACTTTGAATATTCTTTATTGTGTCCTTTTACATTCAATGTGTAGTTTAGGTTTTTACTATCTGTTTCAACAGTAAATCATTTAATTTCCTGTTTCCTTTGCTTGTCTTTCAACTGTATGTTTTATCTTCCATCTTTTTTTGAATAGATTTGATAACACTCTTGAAGTAAACAAGTCTTATGACTAGTATTAAGATTGTTTTTCCAAGGATGTGGTCTTGTGATCACCTGTAAAACAAAACAAATTGTTAAGAAAGCATTCAGGTTTGTAGGGGAGGTCAAAAAGGTTTCATTTGAGCTTGAGAGGTCTATGGAGTAAGTCCAGAATGATTTTTGTGAGGTAAACCATGCTCGAATCGGTTAACAGAGGCTTTAGGTGGTGCAAATGGGTTACATAAGTTTACATAGTAGAATGGGTGAAGGACAAGAAAACCTGGGTTCTTGGGGTTTGAACTTTAACGGGCAAGCTTTCAAAATATGGCATGAACTGAACAATAAATGATTTGTCGCATAGTAGGCAGGCGGTAAGCTAGATCTATTGCACCGCTTTTGGAGAAGGGTGGTAATGGACCCTAGACCAACGATTCCACAGATCTCTCGACGCGTGGCAGAGGCACTGTGCGAAAACCACTTGGTGATCGCACGTTAAAGCGCGGTCACCAAGGGGGCCGCGATATTGATACCAACCATTGGATGATAAGGACGAGATTTAACGGTGGACGGGAGCGGGGTACGGTGGAACTTTAACTGCGGCAGGCCCAATTTAATTAACAAGTTAATAAATTATATCGAGGTGATTGTGAATGGTGGGGAGGTTCTTAATTAACCTTAGTGGTTAATTAATCCCATTTTGCTGAGCGAGGAGATTAGGCTATTAATGAATCTCAGAGAAATCAATTAATCCCTTTTTAATAGTGTTTATGGTTATAATTAACCAGGGAAGGGTATATAATAATTTGGGGATTTGTATATAATTAAATAATACGGGAAAGGGTAAATAGGGTGAGATTTATATAATATAAGTGAGAGATTAATATGATAAGTGAAATGAAAGCGCTAAGTTAAAACATTTCGGGTATACATTTAAACTTAGGCTTAAAGTGGAAAAGGGGGTTTTTTAGGTGATATTGTGCATTGTTCCTAAGTAAAATAGAATTTTACTTAGGAAAAGACTTATGAGAGTGAATGAATGATTTATGGATGGTTTTAAGTACTTAGGTGATTTAAATTATTGGGCTGGGGGTCCGGTCCCTCTAGAAGTCAGAGAAATGCTCTGAGCCCCTTTAATTTTCAAAGGCCTTAATACTTTAGGGGGAATTAGTGAAATCTTTAGGGAAAAATGGGAATGGAAGTTAGTTATTTGACCTTGTCTTGCTTGAACTACATCAAGTGTAATGTATTCCTTGCACTTGTGATAAAAGTAAAAATTAACACATTTAGAGACATTATCCATCACAAGTAATTCTGCAACACCATCTACCTACCCTACCTACTTTAGCCTGACATTTTTTCCTTCTTTATTTGGGTGCACTTAGACTGGTAAACCCTTATCAATCTTCTTTTTCTTTTACATGGCGAGCCTACCTAGGTCTGCACTTATTACATCCAAGGGTTCAGATTAAACTATTGAGCTCCTTTTATTTACACTACCTATCGACTTATCTGCCAAGTTTACACTATTTGGTCAGATATTTATTCTCTATTTCTACAACATGAAATTGAAAAATGAATTAGCCAAGTTTGAATAGTTTTACTATTCATGAATTGTGGCATAAATGACAAGCTACACACAATTGTTTATTATAGAAAATGAAAAAGTAGTGGCATTTAGACTTGCACACTTTCCTGGTCTATTTTTGTTTTGGGTTCATTTTCCTTCACATTTTTTGACCATTTTATTATTTTTACCATTTTATTTTTCTTTTATGGTATGCCCTCTTCACATTTTTTAGTTTTTTTATTTTTTGAAAATATGGAAAACCTTTGCAATAAGAAAAGGTATGAACATGTTACAGAGCTCATCAAGTCAATCATGAAATATGACACCTATTGGTATAATAGCATAACAGGATGAGTAAATATCAAACTTTACGAACCACAATTTACAACAAGCTAATTGTTACTTTTGTTGTGACTAATTTAATTTTATTTTGAATAACACACATATGAATTCATTACTTAAAAGGATAATTCAGCTTCTAAAGGAGTGGTATCCCATACTTATAATTTCATATGTAAGTTGACACTACAACAATTCAATTACCCAAATTTAAATTTATCATCACGAATGTTAAGTCAATGGGATTACCACGCATTTCCATTGAGACATTCCAAAAATATCTTGGTTACAAATCCTAATTTCACTTAGTCATTTTTTTATAGAAAATTCATAAATTTAAATATTGACAACCATTGAATCATTATGACAAACAATTTCAAGCATACAATATACAACCGTTAAGGCATTTTGTCAAACACTTGGCGACCATCATTTGTTGAGACAATTTTGAGGACCATTAGCAACATGAATATAAGATTATTGAGCAACCTATTTAACTCATAAAATTCATAAATTAAATATTCAAATATTGGCATATTATTGTTGTAATCCTTCACGAAAAACTCGAGAACAAACACACACAGTTCGAATTAGTAATTTGCAAAATTGCCCAAATTTACGATCTGGGTTTGGAAAAGTGTTTTCTGGAATCAAATGGGGGGTTATGGGACCTAAAGGCATGGATATCCACTAATGTTTGGCTGAACCATTATGAAACCAACCATGGATGCAATTTTTTTAAACTAGAAAATCTTTTGACTCCTGGAATCTCATTTACATGTTTTTTCAAACAAATGGCATGCAAGCTTGAATCTACAACCATGCATAAAAAATAGCAATAGATAATTAATATATAATTAGTTATTTATTTTCTAAATTATTTTCCAAACCATTTCATCTACTATAAGTGAATTGAAGAATTTTGAGATTCATTAAACATTATTTTCACTCAATCATTCCTACAAACACGTGGAAAACATCCTAAGCTATTGTAATATGTATAAAGAGATACTCCAAAATAAGATTTAACTAGTCATAATTCTTTTAACGCATTATGTATGCTTGTTATCTACATTTGCAAAGATTTCACACACAAAATGATTGAAATTAACTCACTATGTTTCTTTAAACTCTCGGTTGCCATTATTTTTGCATTTTTATTTTAAGGGCTAATGTAATGATTCCTCTAGGTATACTTTGGATATGTGTCGGTTTCCTTACTTCTCCCGTGGGCTGAAAGTTAGCACTTATTCATGCATAATCATTTGCATATATAGTAAAAATAATAGCATTTCCCATTCACCAATTTTTCCAAACACTTTGCAACATATCCTGAAACCATTTCTAAAACTTGCCTGTAGTTACCTATTTCAATTAAATTGAAAAAAATCATAACTCATGATAATCTTACCCAATTCCCTTGGAAATTCCTTATTTCAATTTCTTTAAGCAATATTTGGCTTTCCTTTCTCAAATTCTACAATACTAAAATTAGTACAATAAACTACACCAATAATAATTCCATAACATCTTGAGATTTGAACATCCATACATATAGACCATTCTTAGTCTTCATTTTGAACTAGCCAATAAGATTCTAGATAATATAAGGTTTAACCAAAATTAGATGCTTACAACAATTTGAATTTATACCTTTTACTTTATGCTAAATCTATACTACAATTTTAGGGAAATGAAAATTACACCCGAAGAGATATTCAACTCCAATCACTGAGAATATGATCCATCTTTGAATCCTAAACCAACTCATTTGAACCATCTAATTTCCACCCAACTATATCTCGGGAGAAGTTATCCCTCTGAAACCCCTAAGCTGTAAGAGCTCACAAACGATACCAAAATGTAGTAATAGAGAGATATCCAAGGCATGTTAAGGAAGATAAGTTTCAATTCCTCCCAATACCACTCACGGTCAGCTAGGTAGAGCTACTTAGTAATTTAGTCCAGGATTTTCAAATTCATTTCGAAAGAAATCAGCCACTCTCCAAGTCTCTCCCTCCCATAATCATTATTTTATAAATCTCTCTAACGTATGACAATGCACCTCCCCTAAGTGAGAATACATGAGACACATATATAGGAGGAGAAACAAATTCTTGCCATAAAGGAGGAGTAACATGCATGCCTTTAACTCTATTTAGAGGAGTGTAACTCATGCCATTAAAGAGAGGTATGCACGCCTTAGTTAATGAGAGAGTAACATATGCATTAGCGAGAGCGTAAGAGCGATATTTTATGCCATGTCTTTAATAGAGCCATGAGAATCATCAAGGAGAGAGGTAGGAAGTGATCGAGGAGATGAAGGTGAATTTTAATTCTCGTTTAATAATAATATCATAGTCTCATAAAAGATAATAGTAATGTTAATAATATTGAGGATTAAGTTGAGATGGAACTATTAGGATTGATTAATCATAAGTTAAGTCATTTTACTTTAACTATACTTGATTAGTCATTGATTGAAGATGATTCACTATTTTTGGCAAGTCATACTTGAGATATTAGACACTACTTTCTATTTTTAGAAAGTTACTCCAAAATGATCCGAAATGATATTTTATTAAGGAAATTCATCCTTGAGCTTCCCATGAGTGGTATTTTTCTTCTAGAGAATAGAGATTATGCATCCCTATTGCATGCATCTCTGTGCCTTAGTAGATTGAGCACTATGCGCCCTAATCTACTCCAAGGATTCCAAGATTCTACATCTTGATATTTCAAATATTTAGGACTCTGCATCCCAATCCTTTTATTATAGGTCCAAGACTCCATGTATTTATATTTCATGAATTTAGGACTTTGCACCCTTATAGATCGAAGACTCGTCGTCTTTATCTTTCATGGATTTAAGACAAAGTGCCCTAATTTGCATGGCTTCTTTGCATGGTTTGTTAGTAAGGTATTATTCTAAGAGCTGCACACATCAGAATCTCATAGATCAAAGGATTCAAATGAATTTCATAATTAACTTATTTAGATTTTACCAAGTATTGTGCATGACTTCCATAGCCATTTTGGTTTTGGAGAAACGACTTCCACAGTCATTTATAGCTCAAGAATCCTTGGTGGCAATGACCAAGTCCCTCGCCACATCATGATTAGTACAATATTAAGCATATATAATCATACATAACCATGACCATCCATGGATCTATGTGTCTCAATCCTGGATCACGATTGATGTTATACACTTATGTCAAAACTATGATTCCAAAAGAGAAAACATTGATAATATGAACATAACCAAAATCAGCCTTACTAAAATCAGTCTTTATCATTAGCACCTTGGAACCGTGTGACCTAAAATAGGTCTATACCATATAAGTAAATACATAAGTCTAACATGCATAATATTTATATCACTGCATCAAAATCACCCTCTTCAACTGTCATGAAAGCTATCTCACCAAGAAGGGACACTACACCCAACGAGGTACTCCTTCTACAGATGTAACCAAACTTTGTCGTCCACATGGAACTTGTGTGGCACCCAATGTTGATCATGATGTTACTTGTACTTAGTGTTGGCTCTATCCAATATGTCATGGACTTAATTGTGGATATGCTGAATGCACCCAATGTGGTTGTATCCCTACCATTTTTGGCTTTGACATGAGTTGAATCTACCTAAGTAGCTACAAATGGTATGGCCACATCAGTGTGACATAGTGGTGGAAATCCCAATCCCACCTGAAAGGGGCTATGGCCAGTTGAGGTATGGAGAGCTCTATTGTAACTATGTTGGACATAGGGCATTATTTTAGCCCATTTGCATGGATGCTTCGAGTTGTACATGCATATAATGTGCATGATCATCCTATTAATGACCTCTATTTGGCCATTAGTTTGGGGATGGAAAGTTGTGGACTTAATAAGCTTGGTATCTAGCATCAACCAGAGGCTTGACCAAAATGTACTCAAGAACCTGTTATCTCGATCTAAGATAATGGAATTTTGGATCCCAAAATGTACCCACACTCATTCAAAGACCATCTTAGATCATTTATTGATAACCATGAAAACATGGTCGTTTCCATGCTTAGTAGAAGGAAAGCCTAACATGTAATCCATGGAGATGGATTCCCAAGGCTGACTAGGATTAGGCATAAGAGTATATAGGCCTTGATTCTTGATGGTCAGCTTTGAAATGGCATAGGAACTACAAGATATGATGTACTTCGCAACATCATGTCGAAGGTTAAGGCAATAAAAATACTTGTGCAGCATTGCCATTGTTTTCTCTACTCTGAAATGTCTAGCCACTCGATTGTAGTCTGCCTCCCAAATCATCTTGGTATGCTCACTTTAAGGTACACAAAGGTGTCCTAGCTGGCATAATAGTGCACCCTAGAGGTTTAAATAAAGAACTAGCTTGGCTTCTAGGACCATTTGGTATGTGTTTTTGAATTTTGGATTGCTCTTATAAAGATGCGGCCACCTCAAAATCTCGTGTCGATAAGAGTCAAGCACAGTGGTTAGCACAATGATCGCCGGTTGACTGATGTAATTTACAATAATATTGGTGCTTCCCTCCTTGTACTTAATGTTCAAATGGAATTGTTGCAGGTATGTAGACCATTTGTGAAGGTGATTATTCTATAACTTTCCTTGTGTCTATATGAACTACAGGGGCTGGTGGTCTTTCTAGATGACCGTTTCCTTCCCCAAAATGTAATTCTTCCATTGCTCGAAGGCCTTCACAATGCAATACATATATTTATCATAAAGTGTCTCAATGTGTTAGAAAGACTCACCCTGTGATATGCCACTAGATACCCCTGCTAAGTAAGAACTGCATCAATAGCATGGTCATATGCACCTATCTCAATCTCAAATGGTTTTTGAAGACCTAGTAATGTGAGAACTACTACAGAGAAGAGGTGATGCTTTAACTCGAAAAATGCCTTTTGTTGAAATTCAAACCAAAAGAACTTTTATTTCGCTCCATCCTTGGTGAATTGACTCAAAGGCCAAGTGATATGAGAGAACCCCAACACGAAACTGTGATAGAAATTTGAAAGACCTAGAAAGATACAGAACTCTGTTAGAGTGGTTGGGATTGGCCAGTCTCAAATAACTTGTATCTTAGTTAGGTCCTATTGGGGCAAAGTCATACCAAGATACAAGTTATCCCAAATAACTTGTATGCACACCCCACTCATCAGTGATGTACTCGATATATTGAACCTGGGTCATACCAAAAGTGCATTCCTCCAAATTGACACACAATTTCTGTTGTCGCAAGGTTTGGAGGACCTATCGAATATGGTGGAGGTGTTCTTCCCAACTCTGGCTAAAGATTAGGATTTCGTCCAAATACACTACCATGAATGAATTGCTGAAGGGTAACAATATTTTGTGGATTAGGCTCATGATGGTTACGGGGGAATTTGTCAACTTGAAAGGCGTGACTAGCCATTTGAAAATGCCCTCCTTGATTTTAAGGTAGTCTTCCACACATTAGATGGTTTGATTGGTACCTGGTGATAACTAGACTTCAATTCAATCTTGCTAAAATATTTCCCCCCTTGAGCTGGCCTAGAAGGTCATCAATCCATGAGATTGGATACCTATTCGAGACAATGATCTTATTCAGTGCCCGATAGTCAATATAGAGTCTCCATGTCCCTTCCTTATTTTGTACCAACATGATTGGGCTCCCACAGGGTGATGAAGTAGGACTCATGTACCCTTTATGTAACAACCCCTGAATCTGCCTCTTGATTTCATCATTCTGCAAAACAGTGTCGATAGATCAGCCCATTGGGTAGCAGCGCACCTGGGATCAGATCGATGGAGTTCTTGACCTGAAAGTGTAGGGGTACCCCTGTGGGTGAGGTGAAGATGTCCCTATACTCCTCCACGACCTTGTCCATCTTTTACACCTGTGCAGAGGGGCGCTAAATGGAGGTCGTGGATGTGGCCATAATATTCTTCTTTCCCTGAGGGTGAATCATAAGGATGATATATTTCTTCATTTGGGAAACGATCTTACTCCATTACTTCATAGAGATCAAAGAGATGGTGGTAGGTGGTGCTACCTCTAGTATCCTGTATAATGTATTTCCCAAATAAATAATAACAGTGTGAGGCCTAGACTCATACACAACCTAATAATAAATTACCCACTTCAAGAGGAGAAACATCACACAATGCCTCATCTTTGAATGGCTTGATGTTGTAGGGAAGGTGACATTGTAGGATGATGGAGAGATCTCATTCTCGATAAAGCCACTGAATGGTGTACGGCTATGGGTGCGGTGTTGTCAGTAGGCCCAATCACTTCATGGCCTCTATTGAAATGAGTTTATTTTGTCCTTTGTTGTCGACAATTAGCTACAATGGAGAACCCTTCAACCATTTTTGTGAATGGAAGAGCTACCCCCCCTCCTCTGGATCTTTGGGCTCAGTATTTTGGATCTTGGTGGTTGAAACAGTGATACTAGGCTCTGCATCAATAATCTACTTCCCGTTGTTGTTTCCCTTATCAGGTTCTCACTCAGAGTCAGAACATGCATCTAATTGGAAAGCTTTCAACTCAGCCACTAGTGACTACTTCACTCAACACTCACTTGTGTTGTGAGTGGGGCTCTTATGGAGCTCACACCATTTCCCTATGCCCTTCTTTGTCTTTGTTGTTTTGTTCTTTGCTTTCAACTTCAATGGGTTTTCCTAGGTTGTCGTGCCTTGTCTTTTTCCTTTATTCCGTGGTTTGGTGGCTCCTTTCCCATGTTCAGATTTTCAGATCCAAAGTCTCACTTCTTCTGTTCAAATTTCTGCTCAATCTTAACAATGTTTCGATGGCCAGTGCCAAGTGAGGAGATGTTGAAGAGCTCCATCTCGTCATGGATGTACTTGTGTAGATAGTCAAAGTACTTGAGTACCAAATGAAACTCATAATACTTGATACCTAAATTCATTTGAAGGGTATGAAAAATATTTGTTAACTCTGGCACATCTTGGTCCCTTCCTTGCTGCAACGTTGTCCACTTTATATATTTATCTCCATAGCTCCCGACAGGGTAATATTGTTCCTCGATGGTGTCTCAGAAAGAATTCCAAGTGGGTGTGGCTGAAAATAGCGAGGGTTCACTCTCATGCTTTTGTTCAAAGTAGGTTTCCCACCAGTCCTTACATGGGGGGCGAATTTAAGGAGTGAAAAAGTAATCTTTCCCTCATTGGAAAATTCATGAACCAAAAAGTATTCTTCCAAGAGATTTAACCATTTGTCTATGATGTCTACATCTATATGACCTTCAGATATGGGAGTTTCAAATTTTATTTGTACCTTAAAGGGAGTGGCACCTCTAGAGTGGCTATTGGATGAAGGTGCATCGAATGTGGGTAGCAACCAATAGATTTGGGCAAACTTATACATGATTGTGTTCCTCTGTTTCTTGAGGGCTTCCTCTAGCAATATTTTGACAGTATCTCCTGCTCCCTCATCTTTCTTTTCTTCTCCCAACGAAGTCTGTCACGATTTGTGAAGTTGGTATTGCAAAGGTTTAATCAGTTCAAGCCCTAACTCCTTATACCTTGACCACATTGGCGACATACAAAGAAACAAATAGAGAAAGAGTAGACTGCTCTGATACCACTGGTCTAGACTTATATAGAAACACAACAAAATATAGATATAGACATAAAAAATTAGATGAAGAATAAATAAAACTTGATTTCATTAATATCAAAGAACTGAAATATGCTTACATACAAAATGGAAATAAACTAGCTCAGGCAATGGTAGCTTATATCTTAGAAGAGATGTGGTAGCTACATTCCTCTAAACTATGTTACAATTAGGCTCAAGGAATTTTTTATTATTGAACAACAAGGGAAAACAATAAAATACCAAAATCCTTACCCCAGGAGATGGAACACCAAGAGTTTGTTGGCCCTGTTGGAGTTAGTTGGATAGCCAAATTTTGAGGCTCGTAACATGGTCATATGATCTCTGTTTGGCACATAGGATACCTCATTGGAAACATATCTCTGAGTTCTACAAGATTTTTCAAGACCATACCTATAGCTCCTAACCTACTGTGGACCTAAAAAATATGTTATTTAGGGGGTCAAAATAGTTCTAGAAGTTCAAGACCCAAAAAAATGCTAAAAATAGTAAAAGCTACTATAATCAAGCAAACTGATGAAACTGACTGGAGGTCTAGGTGGAATAGGTGGGTTTCCACCAATATCCACATAGATCATTTATTTCCATTAGTATTTTTTTGGAAAAATTTGGTTCTTCTTTCCCTTTATTGATTTTTTTTCTTTTCAGATCACAAGTATTATAATAGCAATAGATGATAGATCTAGTGAAAACCTTGAAAATTATAGGTTTTGAGATGGTCTAGATTTATCTATGAATGAAATGAAATACACATTTAAACCAAAAACACAGAGATACAAAAAAATTGAACTTCAATTAATAAATATAAAATGTTGAAAATTGTTTACATGTGGAATGAAAGCAATCTAGCTCGAGCGATATTAGCTTATCTCTAAGAAGAGACGTGACAACTACATGACTTTGAACTATGTTACAATGGTGTTTTGAGGCTTTTTCACCATGAAGAAAGAACGATAAACCTTAAACATCTAAAATCCTAACCGTACGAGATGAAGTGCCAAAAGTTTATGGGCCCAAATTGGGTTAGTTTGAATGTCAACTTCTCAGGGTCATAACTTTTGAATACAAACTCTAGTTGGTGTGCACCATATCCCATTAGAAGATTCTATCCAAGGAAAATAAATTTCAATTACAAATGTAGCATTTGAATTACTTATTCATGTTTACCCAAAAATTGTTGTTTAGGGCCCCAAAAAAACTAGAGAAGTTCAGGACCTAAAAAACTGCTAAATATAGAAAACTATGTTGAAGAATAGGAAACTAATAGGAAAGAGTGTTGGGTGTTCAATTTGAATAGGTAGGTGGAAGCCAATATTAAACTGGATCATGAGCCTGATGGTAGGAATGAAATCAGTAGAGAGAGTCCAATTTCATTAATTCAGAGTCATAGAAACCAAAACAATTCCAATAGCCAATCATTAATGTTGTTGCTTAAGGAGGCAATCATACTGGTGCTGCTAAGGAAACTTTCAAATAGTCATTAGGAAAGATAAATCTTCACAAGCCAAATATGATCCTAATCAATATATAATTTACTTTAAAGATGCTACTGATATTTTCAAAAAATTGGCTTCCTCTTCTTATAGTCTTAGAGTTGTAGACGAAGAGAAAGTACAAAATTTATTCTCTAATGAGAGACCATCGGCTAGTTCAATTTTCTCTCAAGAATCTCAAAAACCTATTACAATGTGGTTTCAATTATTCCTAGATATTCTGAATGACGAGAAACTCTCTAATAAATCGTGAAAGAAGATGAAGGGGATAGTGAGAGATGAAGAGTTTTTTCAATGACTTATCTCTGCAAACTTACTAGAACACCATATTCAAAGGTCAAGGGTAATAAAAGGAGAATTGAGAAAGAATTCATTATACATGTTGATATTACAGGCTATCAGATAAAGGAAACCATGTTGGAATTTGGATTTGATGTTAATATTATGTTGAAGATGACCTAGGAGGAACTAGGATAGCCTATGCTGGTGTTTTCTCCAATTCAATTTATATGGAAAATGAACATTGCATTTTTCTGGTTGTTTGATTCGAATATGTAGAGTTGGATATTGTAGGTGTCAAATCCTATATAGATTTTGAGGTTATTTACATTATTGGATACAAGCATTCATATGTTTATTTATTAGGGGTTGATTGGGCCTTTAAAATTTATGTTTTTATTTATTTTAAGAGAGATACGGTGACCTTTGAGGTTGATGGAATTAGGTTTATTTAACCCTTCAAACATTATCAAGATAAAATATTTATTGAACCCATTGAAGATGTGAAACACCCCAATGGCCTTGATCATTTGTATCAACATAATGTAGGAAAAAGGGAAGATTATGTTGACCTTATAGCTGATGGATTTATCAGTTGATAGATTATATAAAACACATAAGCAGGTTCTGATGTTGACCCAAAGATGTGCACTTGTTATATCATCTCAATGGATTGAGATGAACGTAAGAAACTATCACCCTTATTTAAGATCTTACCCCTATAGACAGTTTTGTAAGATATATTGAACTTATTTTTCTATAAGAACTAATAATTCCTTTAATGGATGTTACATTGTGTTAGGCCCCTATACTACTAGTGTAACCCCTTATTGTTATTAGTACAACCCACTTATTATATTGATGCACCCATGTAGTGCCCATATTGTTACTATTGTGCCCCATAGAAGCCCACATTGTTATTAGTGTGCCCTTACATTATTATTGTTATGTCGCGCCTCTAAATTATGTTATGACCCCTTAGACTCCTAATATATAGAAAGGAGGTCCTTTTCATTTGTATCATCCAAGAATTGGTTCATTTATGTAATGTAAAGGAGGTTCCCCTCGAAGAGGCTGAATTCTAAGGCGTTGATCTATCTTTTCTATCTTTTCTTGAGCTGGTTTCATAACATTTGGTATCAGAGCTTTCGATTCTAGGGTTTCGCTGCTCCAAACAAGGCATCGTGGCATTTTCGCTATAACTTTTTTTCTGGGACGTTTCAGAAGTCGCAAAAAAAAACCCATTTGAGAAGATTTGGCACTAAACTTTGGGTCCAAATTTCAGAGCGTTTCGTGGGATATTTTCGGAGATATGATCTGAGGAAGTTGGCCTTTTGGCAGACTCCTGAATTACACTCAAAACAGGTGACCTGGGGAAAATCGTCATAACTTTCTTTCTGAGCATCGGATTGAAATTTCGTAAGAAGTTACAGAAAGAGGACAGACTTTAGTTTTCATTTATATATTTTTCAGAGTCAGAGGTTGAAACAGTGACACGTGGTACGTCATACAAGTTCACTCTATTGAACTAGTCTATAATCAAGTCACTGTGGGAGATTTCACATAACTCTTCATTGGAGAATCCAATTGGGGTCAGACTGGTGGCATTGGAAAGAGGACACAGAGGAATACTACAGGTCATAGTTTCAGATCTTAAAGATCTAAAAGTACATAGTTACAGTCATTTCAAGATTGAGCTCCTAAAATCAAGAAAAAGCAAGATGAGGAAGTTTGATGGCAAGGAATCCGGTAAAGTTGGATACGTCAGATGGAGAATATTTTGATCTACATGGTGTACCCTGTTACATAAAAGGTATTTATTGCATCTTCATATTTAGAACCAGATCAATTTTTATGGTATAAAGGGCTTTGTTCTCGTAAAAAAACTTGTTACGTGGTCAATTTTCACGGAGGAAATGATAGCACATTATGAGGATACAAAGAGCAACACCTTCTTTAGAGCAACACCACAACAAATGGAAGAAAAAAGAGAAAAAGGGCTTTGTTACAAAGTGGAAAGCAAAAT
>APFE030553961.1:190090-323085 GCA_000404065.3 Pinus taeda | reverse complement strand
CCATAGTATTACCCCCTTTCTCTCCCATGATGAGACACAACCCCATCTAGGCCTTGGATCAACTTCCAAGTGTGTGGTGCAGCGGTGTAGCCAGCTGGGCAAGGTGGCCCATGTGCATCATCATCCTCAAATAAGTAGGACATGAGCGAACAATGAATGGTGTTGATTGATCCCATGGCATGGCTATCTGCTCTTTGCTATAGTGGAGGCCCATGGCTCTCAACACACACCCTACAGATACCAATATGACCCTATGGAGGGCTTGGACCCCATATAGGGAGACATCCACCTACAATCGTGTATAAGATCCAATGCATCTCCTCACCTTCCAGTACAACAAATCATTAATTCAATTGAGTAAATGAGCTTACAAATCATGGAACCAAGTGAACACTTCATAGTGGCACACCCTTCCAAAATGGGCTTTAGAGTGTGCAGGTATCTCCAAGTTCAAGAAGGAAGTTAATCAGGGACACTATTAGGTGGTTTCAACATCTAAGGGGGTGACAGGTCCGTGGTACATCCATCAAGTGGTAGGTGTCATGTGATATAATGATGGAACACAGTGAGGAATCAAGGGAAGGTTCCAAGCCACATGCCATAGTACAAGGGTAGCTATGATGAGGGAAGCCCACACTTGGGTGTATAGATGTAGGAGGGAGAAATGCCTTTTGCCTTTTTATTGATTTTTCTTTTTATACATGCTTGGGGCTCCAGTGGATGTGAGCATGATGTGAATGATATAGTTGTGAATACCCCCTTAAGGTTAGGCAATTCATCGCCCATTAGAGGTTGGGACAATCATGGTGTTGAAGAAAGTGTAACTAGGTTCGGTCTTCATAAATATAATTTTGATCTTTGTACTTGTAAAAGAAAAGAAATATTATTTTTGTAAATTATAATGAGTTTCTTGCTGATTACATAGGTCCAACACATGTTGAAGTGCTATATTGTTGTTCCTCTGAGATGATAATGGTCAATTGATCATGCCAGAGCATCTAAGATATTTGTTTTAGCGGTTTTGATTTTGGTTTTTATGGAGGACCAATACATAGAACAAACTGTAAGAATGATGTATTAACTCTTTTATATTGTACTAATAGATAATCGAAGGGCTGCTATTTGACTTCACACAATGATTTGAATTTATAAGGTGTTTAGAAAGAATAGTAAGGAGGCATGATTAATTTAGATTTCAGACAAAAAGATAAATTATCATAAGTAAGAAAACCTTTGTCCAATGTTCAAAGTTAAACAAACTATGCTTAAGAGTACATAAGATGCTAAGAATTTTATGATTTAGATGGAGCTTTTTAGACAGACGATCCAATATCTCAGTCTCTTTATGATAATAACTTCAAAAAGGAATTTTAAGAATAACTGTAACACATTTATTCTCACCTGATATCTTTGTAAAACCTAAACATATGCAGAATAAACATAATGAATGAAACACATGAAAAAATTACAGAAGAAAACGAAATTGTATGAGACCAAATTCATAATCCTTTGCTTTATTATCAGTAATCTAGAAACAACTTGTACATCAATGCTTTTACAAAATTGCTCATGAAAGGTACCACCTTTAATAACTCATAGAAGAGAGTTATTTATACAAGTTCTAAACAAAATATCCTAAATTGATTACAAGATAGCTTAAATGAAGATAGGAAAAGAAAAACTGTTGCATGATGTGTCCCTATTAGATAGGAAGTTGTTGATGACTGTTTCTTCAAAATCCGTTGTTGTTGTCTTCTTGTTGGAATGAAAAGTTAATCAATTGTTTCACACAATTGATCCCACCTTTTCTCACTAGGTATCTCAAGATTTACCATCCTTCTAAGTATCTCATCAACTTTGGTATATCTCTCAAAATTGGGTTTGGTGAGAAAAAGATGACCAATTTCATATTTAATGGAGAGATCTAAGCTTAAAGCTTCCATAAATTCCTTGCCAGTGATTTGCCTTTTTATCCCTGCAAATTGACTGTTGTCTACTACAATGGTATGAAGCCTTTCACAGTAATCCTCCAATTTTACTCGTTGATCATTTGATGATACTATCTCTGGTAAACCTTTCTTATGTAATATATTGAATTTAGAGTGAAACCTCCTGACTATAGTGTTTAAAGCATCACACTTTGTTTTTAGCTGAGTTAAGAGATTCTTCTTCACTAGGACTTTCTTAATTTCCAAAATCGTAGCTGTTATGTCTGGAATGTTCATCTCTTGTAACCGTTGCCTAGTCTTAGAATTCAGTGCCCTGATCATTCTTGATGCTTCTTTGGGTTTTGTGCTCAATGCTGCCTTCTGGGTCTCTATCTCTGCTCTAAATTTAAAAATTAGTTCTTGCTACTCAAAAATGATTTGTATGGATGGCCATCCTTCTGTGATAGAGTGGCTAATATCTAACCAGATATCTTCTTTGGCTTGGACCAAAGTGTCTGCTATTAGAGTCTTGCTTTCTAACTGGTTAACCTTGAGCTCTAACCTATGTGACTTCTACATTTCTTCTACATACAAGGTATCATTTTTTACCTTTTGTGACTCCACGGCTTGGAACTTCTGGAGTAATTTCTCATTTTGTTGTTTCTGTGCTTGTAGCTCCTATGATATCCTTGTTGTTTCACCTGTTTCTGAAGACGAGGCAATGTCAGTGGGAGATGAACATAAATCTTCACTTGTCATTGGAGTTGTTGTCACTGAGGTCACAGCAAGTTGTGTTGTCTCTTTTTCCTTGAGCAGTATTTCTATCTGCTCCTCCATTTTCTTGATCTATATGTTTTGCTTAATAATGAGCTTTAACATCTCCTCCCTGTGCTGTTCATTTTCGGCCATTTCTTTTTTCTATGGACCCCTTAGTTGAAGTAAGCTTCAACTGTTTCTTCAAGGCTGTAATCTCAACATTCTTCTTTTGCAATATTTCTTCAATTGCTTTATAGTGTTGGGGATCATATCCAATCTTGATAATGATATCTTCTAAAGATTTTTATTTCTTAGCCTTAGACAAGGATGACAGCTTTTCAATCTTAAGTTGTGACTGTACATTGGACAAAGCAGTTCTAATCTTGGAAAGAGTCATGGCAGTTGTGGTCATTGTTGAAAATAGCATCTCACTTGATTGCCTATGCAAATCCATTTGATCAATGGGATGTATCTGGTTTACATCAAATGAGAAGATGGTCTTCTTGTAGTCTGTTGTGGATTTAGGAAATGGAATTTGGGCCTACAAAAATGAAATTTGCATCCTTCCTCTTTCACTGTCGAACGCAAAGAGAAGCCTATGTTGAGAAGTGGATGTCTGTTTCCAAAACTGACTGTAAACTTGAGATTTAAGACTTACATTCTTTTGCTTGATTTCCAAAAATGTTGAGAAAATATTAGTATCCTCTGCTGAGCTGGTCTCAGTTGATTGGATAATCTCCATAGGTTCAGTTGAAGAAGGAGTTGAAGAAGTAGAGGGGGAGGCTTGGGATCAATGGTCCCTGTTGATGAAACATCTTCCAATTCTCCAAGATCAATTATCTCTGGTGGCTTGCTTCCTGATGACATTAACAACCCAGTTTTCAACTTCTTTTGCAAGATATAGTACTTTTTACGTGGTTTTGTGGCTGACTGAGTTTCTTCTCTGCCTCTTTTATGCTAAGTGCTCTATGTAGCTGGAGTCTTTTTCTGAGGAGTTGATATAACTTGTTCATCATTTTCTATGAAAGTACCTTAAGACCATTGCTCCTGGTTCAGACATTTTCCAATTCTGGCCTCGGAGTATGATTGTAAGGTGTTGCCTTCAACTGCACTCTGAGAGCTGAAATAATCTCAAAAGGATCATAAGACCAAGTGAAGCTTGGCTGGAGGTTCATGTTCTTTAGCAATCTGCTAGCTTTTGTACCTGCAAACCTAGTGTTATAGATAAAACTCCCTACTTTGGCTTTGAGTTTAAACTGTGATTTCTTCTTGCCTGAGACAAAATGGACTTCATCCATATTTATCATTTCCTTGATGTAATCCAGTGAGAATATTCTCATTGGCACATACTTAGGCAGTTTGTATGGAGCCAAGTCACTGCCATAGATCCTAATCTCAGTGTAATTCTGGTATAGGTACCAATCACCAGTCTTTGTTTTCTCTGATAGGTGGAGTGTCTTTTTAATTTCTTCTCCAATTTTGGGCTCTGGCTGGCTGTTGAGTAATTGGAGAACTGGATGTATGGAGGAATCAATGAACTAGGAAAATGTAAAATTTAATGATCCTGCTCTTACTAGCTCTGTCCAGTGAATCACTGATTGATTCACTCCCTGATTATCTTGTCTGTTGAGCTGAATAGGTAATAGATCTCCCTGTTGAAACAAAATTAGATGAATGATAACTGAACTGTTCATGTATATTATCAGCCAGAAAGTGGCTATAATTATACATGAAGACAGGTTGATATTCTTTACTAAAGATAGAAAAGAACCCAAGGATGGATTCATCAACTGCTTGGTCATTTTCATAACCTAGGAGGTATGATAACAGAGAGATAATATGCCTAGTAGCTTCAGGGAACAAGGATGATGAATATGGAGCAGTGTTGTTAAAATCGCGATATTATCGCTTTATCGCGATTTTTTCCCGAAGCCGATATTATCGCGTGTAATACTCGAGTTTTTTTTTATATGCGATTTTTCGAAAAAATCGCAATTTTTTTCCTAATGTATTGCCAAGGGTCGGTGAAGAGCGGTTTTATAAGGGATGCTAAATGTTCGAAATGCAATTTTTTTTAGAGACAAATAATTTTTGAGTGGGGTAGCTTAATGATCAAGTCTAGGCCCTAGTATTGATATGCTATTCATGGTAATGTTAAATTCTTAAAGTAAAAGGATTAAAATGAAGATTAAGGAGAATGTCTCATCCTTTTACTTAAATTTACTTAAATTCATTTTCACTCTTTTACTTAAATTTTTAACATTACCATGAAATGACTCAGGATGTTCGAGAGTGGTTCCGGCCTCATTAGATTTCATATGGAGAAAGTAGAATTGTAGATTTCATTCAAAATCCAGCAGACTTATCAGTTTTTCAGGATTTCAGGATTGGGAGATTGTAATGTTTCCAGGTGACACCACCTGCCCGGGCTTCCCTTGCGACCAATAGAGGACGTGGTCTACCTCCTATAGCTCCTACTTCTAGTTCTTCAGCTTCTATAGCGTAGCAGACTCCACTACCAACTCCACCAGCACCAACATCTACATCTAGAGGGAAAGGGAAAGCTATGGCATTTTTTTGCAAGAGGGGCAGAGGAAATCAATAGGATTAGACTTTAGTTATTTTCATTTCATTGTATATGACATTATGACTCATGATATGACTCATGAGATACATTATTATATTTTTTGTTGATATTTTGAGGCTGAGTTGGGACTCAGAAGTCAGGACTTACTATTCAGGACATGATTCAATGTTATATGTGATTTTAGCACTAGAAATGATATTAAACATCTTATATATTAGTTCCTTTATCATATTTATGTGTCAATGTATTTATTTTATGTTGTAGATGGTTTAGATATTAAAAAAATTGAAAACAAATGGAAAAAAATGAATATTTTTGTACCAAACGACTTTTTCCCGATTATTTCCAATTATTTCTCTATAATTACGACTTTTTCCGATTTTTTCCTCGCACCGATATTATCCCGATAACGATTAATGCAACATTGATATGGAGGATCTCTCTTAGGTAATTTGGCATCTTCTGGTAGGAAAAGTTCAAAGATAAGATCTCCCCGTGGGAAGGTGAGTTTATTATAGAGGTCCATGAGAGCTATAGGTGAGAAATGGCTAAGGGAATCAGATGGAGGTATCATTAGCATCTGGTTTATGCTCTAAGGAGTGATGGTAATCAGGATTTTTCCATATTGAGTCTTTATTGTTCTTTGCACAGGGTCATACCTGGCTTGACACCAAGAGATTAGATTAGGGAATTGATGGGTCTTAGGAAAAGAAAATAATGGCAGAAGAGTCTCCCAGAAGCGAATGGAGTCCCCCTGATTGGTATATTTCAGTTTAACCATGATTGTAATTCATAGAAATCAAATTCACATTCACAGTCATTGATCTTAAAAAGGGAGTTTACAAGTGGCATATGATCCAGATCAAGGGAGACTGTGGAGGGATTCCCTTCTTTGGCAATCTTTTGTACCTTTGCTCTAGGACTCATCACTACTGCAAAGGAAATTCAGAAGCTGTTTTTAACCTAAAATTGATAATAGTGGAGAAAATACATAAAGCGACAAAGTCGTGCTTTTGGTTTATGGATGGAAGCGAAAATTGGCAAAGATTGCAGCCATGGAAGATTTATCGGTTCAATTGGGCTACAGGCATTCAATTTGCAGGGGAAACGTGAATTAGTGCTTAATAGCTGTATAAACAGATAATCAGGCACAACAATGGCTTTGGAACGTATGGGCAACAATATTATCACGTGGCGGCAGTGAATGGATAAGTGAAAATGGATGGATGATGTGGAGGTTCGTTATTGGAAGGAGGATAACAGATGCACAGGGCGCGGGAGAGGTCAATGGTTGGATGGAAGAAAACCAAAAATAGATTTCGGGGGGGTCACTATGGCTTGTGGTTTCGGGCCTTGGTGGTCCGAAACATTTTGGAGGCGCCACGTTGCAAAAAGCAACAACCATGAAAACTGCTTTTCAGACCCCCCCCCCCTCGCGTTAATGTCAACCGGCTAGGGGGGGCCGAAAGGCTTCCTCTGCCATTGATTTGGGCGGAGTGAAGGATCTTTGTTGAAAAGAGTGCGTTGATTATCGACGCTCAATGTGTTGTTTTGTCGTTTTTGCCAATACGACAAAAGTTTCATTTGTCACTTATTTTGTAATGTCATCAAGCTTTATTACAACAATTAAATCATAATCAAAGAACTTAAGCATGATTAATCAAAAGGACATTTTTCAAAGGTGCATTTGAGTTAGCAACTTTAATTTATTTTCTAAAGCAAATATTTTTCTTTTATTGCTTATCTATCATTTTCATTTTGCCTGCCTTCTTTTTTTTTCCCGTAGAAAAAAGTCGTAATTTTATTCATATGAAGAAAATTACATTTTGCAGATGCTTATAGCAGATGCATATGAGTTGTTCCTTAAAATCAGGATACATAAGAATACAAAAAAAATAACAAGAAAAGAAGTATTGTTCCAGCTGGCCTATACTTTCCGGCCCTTTTTCTTCTCCACTCTTCGCCAACCTCCAGTGTTGGGAGTGGGAGCAATTATGGCAAGTTGGTTTTCCACTGTATTCATTGGTTGTTCCTTGTCAGATTCCGATCCTTCGGAACCATGTGTTCGTTTGGTGCCACTTATTTCCAGTTGTAATGTTTGTTGCTGTTTCAATTTATTTTGCCCCAAATTAGGCTCTCGGGTGTTCTCTTCCTGTATGTTTTCCTGTCTCATTTGCATGTCTGTAGGTTTTGTCTTCAATTCCTCCTCCTCCAACGGTTCGGTATGCTGCCAACCTTTGGGTTTTTTCTGTTGTTTCTTATTTCCTTTAGGCTCCTTACTGGCCAGTGGGCATGCGTATTGTAGGTGCCCTGTCTGCAAGCAGCCGCGACATCTAAATGTTGTGTTCTCATAGTCAAACGGTGGTGTCCACAGTGAATTATTAAAATTCAATGTGATGTGAGCTGGAAGTCCTTGACTCAAGTCCACTTCTACACATATTCTGGCATATGTGAAGATTCCCCAAATAGCTCTGTCTTCATCTGTTTTAAGGAACTCTACCAAGGAGTTCCCAATGGCTATTAAAACTTTTTGATGCCAAAAATGTAGTGGGAGGTTATGCAACCTAACCCAAACTGGCATTGTTGAAACTATCATGGTATTGGCATCAAAGTCTGGGAACCAGGGGGTGATGAAGAGACTAGCATTGCCCCAAAACCAAGGCCCCTCATTGCTGTTCTGTGCTAAATCTAACTATGAAAAAACCTTTAGGGCATAGATATATTTCACAGTTAGGTGACCATGAAGAGAAGACCCATTGATGCAGTGCATCCACTTTTGGCCAGAAAACATTAAATCTACATATAACAGCATTGTGGGCTAAATCTATGTATAGATCAGTTACCTCCGGCAGAGATACTGTAAGTGTAGGTGATTCCGGCTTTTGTTCCACGATGTAGGGGCCTGGTAGTTCTGTTGTGGGTGCTGGTTTATTTTGCAGTGGTTCCTTTCCTTTGACTACATCGCGAAAGGAGCATGTAGTTTTTGAACTAGCTCCCTTGCACCCGCCTCGCAGTCTCAGGTTGAGAATGATAGTTGAATCTTTGACGACTCCATAGTGCTGTAGTGAGTGATGGTCCTGCAAGCTGAATCCTGAAAATATCAGATTTTGGTATGTTGTTGGAGATCCCAGTTTGATCTGGATCTCCTTTTTTAACTCTTGAATGCTCATCCCTTTTCTGATCTGTACATAACAATGTCTGCTTTCTATCGATCTGATAAAGATTTGCGTCAGATCTGTATTCATGCATGGTGGATTAACCTTGTAGAGGCCTCGGTTTGTTGGATCTTGGTTGTTGTAAGCCAGATCTGGCAGATCAATGGCAGATCTAGGGTTTATATGTCTTCCCACTGTGGGAATGGGCTGTTCGACCCCTATCAGCAATCTTCTAGGTGCTGCCGTAGTAGATCCGTGCGTAATCCGGCGGGTTCAAAGCATTCAACAATGTTGTCATAAGATTTGCTTGATCTAGTCCCAGTAGCACACAGGTGTCCCTTCCGCAGCCCGTCCACTGTAGAGATCTGAATAATCGAATCTGGGCTATTTTCCTCACCAGGCTCCTTAACGACTGCCTTCCAGTGCTCACAGGAGGCCAAAACGGGTTGTCTGGTATCAGCGGGGTACACAACATTGTGGAGGCCCCTGATATGGCCAGCCACTTGGCAGTTCTCATCTTCCCATACGCCGAAGCAGCCATATTGTCTATTTGCTGAGAGATCCTTGCTCTGGGCACTTTGCATGCAAACAGTCGAACGGCGACAGGGGTTTCCTTTTTTCCCGTGGTTCTTGACTAGATCGCTCAGGAGGATCGGCATACTGGCAGCCGATGTCATGACCAGTAGGTTAGTCGCAGGGGCAATGGCAGATTCTGCAGCAAAGAAACCCTTTCTTGTGCCGCGTTGCTGGTAAAGTCCGTGTAGAAGCAATGCATTCTTGTTTTGAAAGTGTAGAACCATAGCTTTCGAAGGTTTTTGAGATGATCTGGCCCCTGCATATGCAGCCGCGACATAAACCCTGGCGAGGTGTGCCATAGCAGATCCGTAGCTCCTCCAGTACACAATGTTATTTGTTTCGTATGGTTATTTTTGTTTCTTCATCATTCATTCTATCTAGCATTATTTTGGAAATATTATTGTCCTTGATGTCAAAGATATCATTTGCCTTCCTTCTTTAGAGCAACTAATCTATCATTTTATTTGATATGGACCTGCAATAATAATCACTTCTAACATTTTTATTTTCCATCTTGTTTTTGGTCCATATCCTAACTTATCATTTTTTGTATGGCATTTTGATTTTTTATCTAATAGCTAACTTATCAAAAACAAGAATGTTAGAACATATAGGTAAGTCAAAGAGTCAAATAAAATGTCAAAGATCTCTTCTTGAGCATATATGTAATGTATACGAGTCTCCTAGTGTCTAGATCAGCCCTCCAAGACAAGCACAATCCTCTTGAAGAAGGCAGCAAGCTAAACGATGTAAAACACAGTCACATTGGCCTGCAAATGAATTAAATAAGCAAAAGACAGTCATGTCGATTCCATAAAGATATAACGATTCACATTGACACATTAGCTAATTATGGAGGACAAACTACTATAAATACCCCGCTAGGCTCACCACAGAAAACACAGATTTTGGATGTTTTTCTGAACTTTGGATGGCATAGGAGCACAAGAATATCGGACAAGAGCAGGAGTACAGGAACCTCGGACAAGAGTAGGAGTATAGGAACCTCGGACAAGTACAGTGGATCATACTAGACAAGATCATAATGAAGCTCTAGGTGCATTGATAAAGGCATGGAATCAAGGTCACAACGAAGATCTCAATGAAGACAAGAGACCTCGTTGACATGGTGAAGCAATAGTCATGAAGACCTCAAGGATGTAGTAGTGATGGCCTCAATGGTGCAGCAATGATGATGATCTAAGCAGTGATGAAGAAGAGGACTGGTGTCTTGGTCTTGGAGTGGCATAGTAGGTCAAGGGTCATGGTCTTGGTATTTGTCAATTGGAATGTTTATAAGAATAATTTTGTGCGGGTTTTCCTCTCCAAGAGGGAGCGGTTTTGTCCCCTGCAAAAGCCAACATATTTTGTTCTTGTGTCTTTGTTTTGGTAGCTATTTGATGAACTAAGAAGACACACTCTAATATTAAATATTGTGCTAATAAGAAAATTAAAAACACCTCACAAATAGTTATCATGACTAGAAGAATCTCATTAACTTCATTTGCCTTAGATTCTTCAACACATGGGTTCCTTAATGATATAGGGGGGCAATATAAGGGCCCTAAGAACCAGGGTGATGGCCATGATGATAGGGGTAGAGCTCATGTTTGGCTTTTGCCCACATACTAAATTTGTATGTCCCGACCATCTTTTGCATTTTATGGTACATTTCCTATTGAGAGTGGCCAAATTACGCTTTTTATTTTCTTTTTCGCTACATCAACCTCCGGGACATCATTCCAGGCCCGACCAAAAGTGTGGACAGGGAGAAGGGGAGGCTAACTTCTTGTGGACCCAGTGGAAAAATGTGGACTCGGATGGGAAATTTTAGAGAAGGGGTTGTAACATGCATAGGGGAGTGATGTATGTGGTGTCAGGAAGCGTAACTATGCAACCAAAATCGAGATTTCCCATGTAGTGCCACTCCTAAATCTAGTAGCCAATAAAGGAGATCCCACAGAACTAGGATACAAGGTTAACAACCCAAGTGGACAAGGGGAAAAAACTGCAAACCAAGCCCATTCTTTCCGCTGAATCCCCCCACTAGTCCATGCCCAAAAGTTTTCATGATAAATGAGCAAAAATACCCAACTACATAATGAAAGCCATGCCTTCAGGGTGTGAGGGCCCACTTTCAGACATACGATCATAGCGGATGGGTGAGGGAGCATAATGGCTAGCTCAGGTGGCGGGGATGATGACACATTGAGCTATCTGGTGGTTGCAAGGGGTTGTCAACTGAACACAATCTAGGAGAAAATTATCTCCTATGCGTGTCACCCACAAGTGGTGGGTAACAGGGACTTCAAACCAAGGAGACCCCCTTATTCTTGGTGGCATCCAGCACTGTCAACAGTTCTGGCACTAGAAGGAGGGAAGCTCTTTTATGGCTGACAACTCACCACATTCTAACAAAGAACCTTCTGTGCAAAGCAATAATTGTCCAAGCCCAACTCCAACTCATATTTATGAGAAAGGAGAGTCCTCTCATCAAGGTCCGGAACATGCTTTCGAAGTCACTTATGATCAACTTCAAACACTTCGGCCTATTACTCGTAAGTTTGCTAGAGCTATTAGATTGCTTCCCGTCATATCCTTTCTTCCTCATAGGCCAACAAAGAAAGAGACAACCCACCATGGTGTGTTTGTTTATTCAATGGATGAGTTGGTTCGTGCAACCCTTGAAGTTTTAGAAGAACCTTTTGAAGGGTGAAGAAGAAGATTTTTCAGATTCAAAGAGCGAGGAGGAGGAGGATAACGAAGACATGGTCGATGAAAAATCGGATTGGATGTCCCAAGGGCCTCTTTCTCTTCCGAGCAATCTTCATCGCTTACCCAAACACCCGAAAAAACTACTTACAAAGTACGATCTTGATAAGAAAGCGAAGGTCGAGGACCACATCAATGATTTTTGCTTGCATCTACGGATGCTAGAGGTACGTTTTGATGATTTTACTTATAGATTATTTTTGTATACTCTAGAACGTAGAGCATCAGTTTGGTACCATAGCCTTCCAACTAATTCAATCCATAATCGGAGGGAGTTTAAACAGTTGTTCTTAGAAAAGTTTGTTGATGATAAAACTCCATCCATGTTACTAAAATAACTATAAAGCCTAAATATGGGGAAAAGGAAAATGTTAAATATTTTAATCAAAGGTTTACACGTATTTTGAATAAATTCCCCATTGATGTTCAACTACATGATCCATTACAAAAGATTATTATACCACTGCGTTGCTTACTAACATTTTAGTTTTTGTCAAGCGCACTACAAAATATAGTTTGGCTCTTAACTTTGCAGAAGTGATTGCCATTAAAAAGGACTTGAGGCCTATTGCGGTTATCGTTGAGCACGAGGACCCAAAAGACTCCAAAGATGCTTCTAAAAGGTCCCAAGCCTCTTCCGCCAAAGCTAAAGAGAAATATCCTTTAGATATGGACAATTTGACTAAATCTCTGAAGATGTTAACCAACAAAGTATCAAAACTCAAGAGGAATATAAGTGAGGCTTCTAATAGTAATAAGTCTTTCAAGTCATTTATTAAGAAGAATTTCAACCAACCGACTAAGTCTGCACAAATTTCCAATGTTGTGTTTAATGTGGAGAACTTGGAAATGGATAATTACTACACTTTCATCAAGAAGCTCATTCAGAGAAAACATTCTCTTAGTGGAAACACAACATAAATGTTGTGGTCTCAAATATCATAGAAAGTTCTTCAGTAGAAGAACATTTGGAGCAAACACAAGAGACTGATGAATATACCTCGACAAAGTCAAAATCAAATGTGGGTGATTCAATATTCACTCTTGATCTTATATTCAACAATGATCGACAAGGTGATGGTGAGCCCCTAAAGGGTGATGCTCCTCCTTAACAACTTGCTAAGAAATACAACTTGGGGAACAAAGAACTGGTGCTTGAGAGGGATGTGAGAAAGCAAATGTTAAGAAAAATATTACCTCCTAGTGTAAGAATAATAAAATCTGATTCGAGAGTGAGCCATTCATGAAGCATTCCATCATGGCACTTGAAGCGCCTAATGAGCCTATCAGTGATGTGCAAATAAGTTTGGAACTCGTTTTCTAGAGGTTTACCATAGATGTTATCTTGCACAGCCTTCACCTGTACCACTCGATACACAGTTGGAACTCCTTCCTTGCAATCCAACTGGTGCAAATGAATTTTGTATTTTAGATGTAAATAGTACTAGTGTAGGAACTAACCCTATTGCTGCTAACATTTGGACTTTGTATTTTGGTGGTTCAAAAGCACGGGAGGGTTCTAGAGTTGTTGTATTTTAATAGACCTGCGATAGAACAAACATTTGATTTCATACCACTTGGAATTTAAGTGCACAAACAATGTTGTTGAATATGAAGCACTCATCCTGGGTTTAAAGAAAGTCGTTGACTTCAAAGTTCAAGTGCTCAAGGTAATAAGTGACTCAAAAATTGTTACACGCCAGGTACGAAATACAATTCATTGTGTTCATGTAATCTTAGAAATACCAACAAGAGGTATGGCATCTCATTTCACATTTCCAAGCTTTTAATATTAATTTTGTTCCTAGGATTCATAATGCAGTGGTTGATGCATTAGCTAACGCTGTTGTTAGGTTGTCACCATTAAGAGATGGATTTTCAGTTGAGATTATTTATAGGCCATTTGTGCCTGGTTACATTACTAATTTTCATGTTTTTAATGATGATCAATAGATACTGGACATTGTGGAAAATGTTGTTATGTTTAAGGATCCAACCATTGATGAGGATGAGCACAAGAAATCCTTGCAAGGGTCAGCTCAAGAAAATAAAGGAAACCCCATGCCCAAGGGTGGTATATTTAGGGAATTTGTATGACCTACAAAACTATTATAAGGGACTAATTAATGAAAAGAAGTACAACTCCATACTGTCACACGAACAAGTAAATTTAAGCACCAAAGAAGATTTGAAATGTGTGAATCTCAGTATGTGTTGCACACCTCAACAGAGACAACCTTTTATCCGTCTTTTTAAGCAATATCATGATGTGTTCGCATGGACGTACAATAACTTGAAGCTTATGATACATGAATCATCCAACGTGTGATACCTATTAAAGAAGGGATAAAGCCTTTTCAACAAAAACTAAGAAAAAATCATTGAATATTTGAACCCCTCATTCAGAAAGAACTAAGAAAATTGTTGGATTCTCAGAGCATATTCAAAGTTCGTCATTCTACCTGGGTCTCAAATCTGGTTCCTATGTTGGATACACTTGTGTTGATTTCCGCAACTTGAACCGAGATTTGGATAAGGACAACTATCTCGTGTTGTCTATCAAATAAATCCTTCAAACAATATCTCGGTCAAAGATGTTCTCGTTAATAGATGGTTTTTTTGGATACAATCAATTTCTTCCTCCTCCATGCTGGGCGCACTAAGAAAATGAGGGTTGATATGAATGAACAGGCAGACTTTCCAAAGATTTTGGTTGGCGCGTTGGTGAAAAAAAAGTAATCATTGAGGAGGGGTCGGGGGATCAAATCTTGCCCCTCCTTTTTTTATTACATAATGGTTTAACTAACTAAAACGGGGGGCACATTGCAAAAAATGTGGCGCGTTGTTTTGTTGTTTGGATTGGGCTGTTGCATATTAAATGTGGTTGGTGGTTGTTATTGGTTTGGGGTAGCATCGGATGTGCTCTAGCCACGAAATTTGGTGGAGAGGTTGGGGCACATGAGATATCCAATACTCAAAAAGGGTTTGGGAAGATTCTAAACAAATCATGAGATGTTAAAATAATTAATATTTTTAATGGAGTCGCTAAGTCTAAACCTAGGGAAAATAAAATATTAATGTGTATTAATATGAATCTGTGTTAGAGTGGTCCAAAAGACATGGATCAAGTCAGATCTCAATCTTAGCTGTTGATTAGGGACTTAATCTCGGCTGTTGAGTTATCAACAGGAAAAGTATAAGAGGAGACTTGAGGGTCACTTGGAGAGCACACCAGAGTGATGAGTCATTCTATTCTCTAGAGCGGGGTTTGCTAAGAGAAATAGAATTAGTGATCAGGAGAGCAGCTGAGGGGCATTGCATACAGAGAAACAGAGAAGGCAGAGATTGTGTTGGGAGAGCACCACAGCAGCCAAGGAGAGTGACGCAGAGCCAGCAAGGGCTCACGCAGGGCCATGCAGAGGCATCGAAGTGTTGCGCAGAGCACTAGAGAGGCCAGCGTGTCTGACGCAGAGGCCCAGAAAGATGACGTAGGGCCAACGTGAGACAGAGAGGGGCTAACGCAGCCCAGATTGGGCAGACGCTGGGGTTGAAGAGTTGCTGGAAGGATTTTCCGGGGTTTCGGCCAGGAGATTTCTCTCAAACTTTGAGATATAGCTACTAAGGAAATTCTCTGTTGGGTAGGCTTGTTTTGGCACCCAGATTGTACTCTGATATTGCTTAATAAGAAAACTCTCAGATAGCTACATCGACTTTCCCGCATTGGGTTTTTCTGAGGACATTAGTCCAAAAATAATGGTGTCATGTGGTGTGTTTGTTCTTGTTTCTTTTCGTTGTTGATCTGTAATATGTTGAGAATGCACTAGTGTTTATTTTCAGTATTTACTTTGTAAATAACTTGTTAAAGGAAAATAACAAGTAGGTAGGAATAAATCAGATAAAGTGCATGGAGCGTTTCTAAACTAAGTAATTTAGAAACTTCAACATGGTAGCGGAGCGTGATTGCAGATCACCGAAGGACTAAAAGCCATCAGTCGAGCGGAGCAATAGCCGCAAAAAATAGCTGTCCCGGGGTGACAAAAGTTGTTTCTAGCAGCGCGGAAGCCAAGGAGGTGTGATGCAGAGCCAACCAGAGCCATGCAGAGGAAGCCGAGAACTACGCAGAGCCTCAGAGAGCCTAGCGTTGCTGACACAAAGGGCCAGAGGGCTGACACAGAGCTAGCGTGCGGCAGAGAGGGGCTGAAGAAGTTCACAGAGAGGCAGTTATTGGAGTGTAGAAAGCTACAGAAATATTGCAGAGTGGACCTGGTGAGGTACTGCAGTCAGAACAGTACCTGACAGAGAAGGGCCAGAGGAGTTGCTACCAAGGGTTTCTAGCTGAGGAACCTGGATCAGCAGTGCAGTTGCACAAGACAATCAGAGTAGGGGGCATCTCAACAAGCGGCAGAAGGATTTCCAAGAGGGAAATCAGGACCCAGTGGGAGTCTAGAAGAGAACTTCCAGATGGGAAGTAGAGACTCAGAGGAGTCGAACAAAGAACTTCTAGGAAGGAAGTAGAGGAGCGTCATGGCACTTCATGGGGTAAGAGACCAGGATAGATTGGATGGAACATCGAACTTTGCAATCTGAAAGGCCAGAATCTTATCAATGCTTGAGAGGAATCATGTCAAGAACTTCACCTTGAAGGTTATAGCTATCCCAGTCGACCCCAATGATAAAGAGAAGTACAAGGAGGCAATGGCGAGGGCCAAGTGCATTATCCTTGACGTCGATCATGTGGTACCACATATCGAGAAGGAAATGGCAGTTGAGATGTGGGAGGCTCTCAAGAACCTGTACCAGCATACTTTTGTGCAAAGAAGAATGCTGCTCGAGAACCAGATGAGGTCGTATCAGATGAAGAAGGGTTAATCGATTGACACCTTCCTCGGAGGACTGAATGAGATCTGAGATAGTTGACTGCTATAGGAGCGACACCAGATCAGGAGCTTATGGTGAGGACAACCTTGAATGCTGTGTCAGAAGATTGGGAAGTGTTTGTCCATAATATCCTAGACAGAGGGACTCTCCTACCTTGGGACGAGATGTGGGCAGCTCTTCACCAGGAAGAGATCAGATGGCAGTCGAAGAAAGGTAACAGCGACAAAGGGATCAAGATCAAGGAGAAGGACGAGCATGTGGCCCTAACATGAGGGAAAGCAAGAGAAGCAGAAGAAGAAAGATCTCTCCAAGATCAAGTGCTTTCACTGTGGGGAGATGGGTCATTATGCGACCCAGTTCCCAAGGAAGAAGAGTAAGGGAGAGTCTTCCGAGACTAAGGCAGTGCCAACACGGGAAGAGAAGGAAGTTTTGATAGACGATGGCTATGTCATGAGTGCACACGTGCCACTTGAGTGGAAGTGGGGAGACATCGAGCTGTAGTCAGGCAGAGTACAGGCGATGAAGGGCAAGATCCTTGAGGTACCCAGCCTCTTGGATTAGACCTTGCTACAAGAGCCCAGATGAGGAGTAGTAGGACTGGCTGAGTAGGTAGAGACGGATGCGGATGGAATGGTAGAGAGAGCTACAGTGTAGGGGTCCCAAGACAACGCAGAGCTAGCAGGCTGCAGCAATGCGAGAGGCACAACAATGTTGCACCAGTGTAGGAAGGCACAGTGAGGTGTGCAACAATGCGAGATGTAGGGAGTTGTTGTAGTAGCGCAGAGGTCAAAGAGAGGGAGGACTTGTCAGCGGCAGAGGGAGCTTCAGCATCAGAGGGTGTTTCTAGCCCAACAGGGAGGTCAGTTGGGAGATCAATTACCTACTTCTCAATAACTGAGTTGCAGTGCATCAGTGGGCAGCACGATGCAACATGATGAGAGGAGGTGCAATGCAAATGCAATGTTGGTAGGAAGGACCAGTAGCAGCATGGATGCAGAGGGAGCTATTGTACAGATGCAATAGTGGCAGTGGCAGAACCATGGGCAGCAGTACAGGAGGCAGCAGTGCAGAGGATGGTGAGCAAGAAGGCCTAGCATCAACACAGGTACCGATGCCGGATGATCAGAGTAATACTTAGTGAGGAGTATTGCTAGAGCACAATCCTCGCTAAGAGGGAGTGTTGATTTGGGGTAGCATCGGATGTGCTCTAGCCACGAAATTTGGTGGAGAGGTTGGGGCACATGAGATCTCCAATACCCAGAAAGGGTTTGGGCAGATTCTAAACAGATCAGGAGATATTAAAATAATTAATATTCCTAATGGAGTCCCTAAGTCTAAACTTAGGGAAAATAAAATAGTAATGTGTATTAATATGAATCTATGTTAGAGTGGTCCAAAAGACATGGATCAAGCCAGATCTAATCTTAGCCGTTGATTAGGGACTTAATCTCGGTCATTGAGATGTCAACAGGAAAAGTATAAGAGGAGGCTTGAGAGTCACTTGGAGAGCACACTAGAGTGATCAGTCATTCTATTCTCTAGAGCAGGGTTTGCTAAAAGAGATAAAATCGGTGATCGGTAGAGCAGCTGAGGGGCATTGAATACAGAGAAACAAAGAAGGCAGAGATTGTACCAGGAGAGCAACGCAGCAGCCAAGGAGAGTGACACAGAGCCAGCAAGGGCTCACGCAAAGGTAGCCAAGTGCTGCGCAGAACACTAGAGAGGCCAGCGTGTCTGCCGTAGAGGCCCAGAAAGCTGACGCAGGGTCAGCGTGAGATAGAGAGAGGCTAACGTAGTCCAAATTGGGCAGACACTGAGGTTGCAGGAGCAGTTTTGTGCTGAAGAGCTTCCAGAAGGATTTTCCGGGGTTTCAGGCAGGATATTTCTCTCAAACTGTGAGGCATAGCTGCTAAGGAAATTCTCCGTTGGGTAGGCCAGTTTCAGCACCCATGTTGTACTCTAATATTGCTAAATAGGAAAACCCTCAAATAGTTGCACCGGTTTTCTCGCATTGGGTTTTTCCGGGGACATTAGTCCAAAAATAATGGTGTCATGTGGTGTGTTTGTTCTTGTTTCTTTTAGTTGCTGATCTGTAATATGTTGAGCATGCACTAGTGTTTATTTTCAGTATTTACTTTGTAAATAACTTGTTAAAAGAAAATAACAAGTAGGTACGAATAAATCAGATAAAGTGCATGGAGGGTTTCTAAACTAAGTAAATTTAGAAGCTTCAACAGTTGTATTAAAGTTTTGGTCGTGTGTGTGAGGGTACCCGGGAGGCGGGCCAGCCACACCGGTCAGGTGGGTTCGAGCCCCACCACCCTTTGTTCAACACTTGGCAAGTGGCAGTGGTTGGGGTGTGCGCCGGGTCCACTGGAGGTGGCCTGCCCACCCCACACATAACATAATGTTCTAATTAACATGTGATTGGAGTGTTGGAGGGTTTGGCAGGGTAATGGTCGCTGACCCATTGATTTGGTTTATGCATAAAGTTTGGGGGTCTGGGGGGTCATGGCCGCCAGCCCATTTAAAAATACATTTTGTTGTATAATGTAGAGTTAGGTCCGATGGGGGTGGCGGGGGCCATGGCCCACCACCCAAATATATATATATATATATAATATATATTATATATATTATATATAAATATATATATAACAACCACATTTTTCTGAATTTGTCTAATATAGGGGATATTAGACAAATTAACAATCCCACAAATTTGCCCGTGTTTGGGAGCTAGGTTTCATGCCCCGGGTTTGGTCAAATTGTAGGACACTTAAACCTAGCCCACAACCCAACTTTGACCAAAACTTTGCCTGGGTCGTTCTCCCTCATACGAGCTCGGATTTGAGCGTCGTTTGCACCGTTGGAATCAGGGCGACGGGCACTTCGATCTGGTGTTGGTTTGGGAACAATCTAGTCACTTTGAATTTTGCCCCTTTTTAAGTCTGCTGGGACTTCTGCCTATGTATGGAGCCACCTAAAGTAATCCTCCCCATTGAGGATCTTTTAGTCCTCCAAAAGCATGAAAAATAATCTACAACTTCTATGTACCTTGTTTGCATCACAAGTGTCCTAAAAAGGTCTCACTTCCATCTCCTTCACTTTTGTTCTTCGGAGCCTTAAGCGATGAGCCGACACCTACAACCTTTGCAAACTTATAGTACATTGTTTTGCAAATTACATGCTTGAATTTCATGACCACTAATGACCCAAGCATCCCATACTTGCCACGAGTTTATAACACATACCCGGTGGTCAAGTTTACATCAAAATGGAAACAATACCCCAGCTACGAAAACAAGGCCAACATATCATGGTTGCTTCAACAAGTGATGGAAAACACATCATCATTGCAACACATGATTTACAAAGATAAGGCCAAACACTATTGTTTCTTTGAAAAGTGATGGAAACACGACATCACTTTCATAGTTCAAAATGCATCACAAAATAAGACCAGACATCATTGTTGCTTAACAAGTGATGGAAAATACATCATCACTTTTACATTTTAAAATGCAACAAATGATTTACAAAAGCACGACCATGACAAGCTAACATATCTAGAAACCATTTTTCACTTATCAATGTGAATGGTTCATCTCCCTGTGGTGGTTTTGCTTGTCGAACAACTGTTTTACCTAGTTCATGCACCAACGCCTTGTCTTTAGGGTGCTGCTCTAGATGGAGCCTCCAACAAGTAGCTCTTTGATGGTCACCTTTGCTGCAATGACTGCAATACATCTTCTTCCTCTAGATCTTTTTAACATGCTTCTTCTTTCCCTGTTGTTGAGAGCGTCTTTCACGCCTCATCCTTTTGTGTGCTACCATTCTTTTCCAACACTTAGAAAATGTATGGTTATGTAATCCACAAAAGGTACATGTTTTTCCGATGCCTTGATTTACGTTCATCTTTAACAACATGATTATAATCGAAATGAACATTCGAATATCGAGGTTGGTTATACCTTTCCTTGCTGTCTTTGGTGTCGTTATGGTGGTAAGAGCTTGCCTTAGCCCTCTCCCTGCAATGGCCACTGCCATGGGATGATGGTGACGTGTTCCTGTCATTCTCTTTCCTCGACGATTTCGACAATGTATCAGAAGAATTTGACACCTTCGAGCATTCTCCTCCGGTGTATCCTAAGCCTGGAAATCGAGGTCTCTGCACAACCTCCAATGGTCGAGTTATGCCTTGGTTATTAATACCAAGTTATTTTTCCTCCTTGCACCTGATCCTAGTAAGGAGCCTCATGTTTGTCCCTGTAATTGGTATCTCCACATCTCCAACAGAAATCATACTATGTGAAAATGAAACTGAAATGAAATCAACATCTTTTACCTCCTCTGTCGATTTGGAAAGAACTGATGAGGGTTTCTCATCATCTGTTGTTGGTGGTCCGCTTGCTGTCGTGGCGCATTCCCCAACTTCCTTCCTAACATACCCAAGTCCCGCCTGACGGGGAATTCTTCTACTTTGATGGGGTTGACAATGCCTTGGCCATTAATGCTCATCAGGAAACATACATAAATTCGGAGAACTACTTTTTACCTCACATGGGTCATGCTGCAGCTTTTCCAAGGCCTCACCCTTAGCTTGTAGCTGTTGTAGCAAACTCTATTTTTCCTCTTTCTCTTCATGTAGAAGCATCTTCAATTCAACATTCTCTGTTTGAATATTCTAGTTTTTGTGCTTTAGTTCTTCCAGGGCCTCTTCCATGGCTTGCAACTGAAGTTGCAATCCCTCCCTTTCCTCTGTTTCTCTTTGTAGAGCTTCATACATTATTTCCACCCTTTGGGAAATTTTGAGCATGGTCTTGTACATCACTTTTTCATACTTGGTCACTGCACGTTCCATTGTTCATGCTTGCAATTCACATCCACGCAAAGACCGCTCTGATACCAAACTTGATCCGAGTTTATTCAACTCCTAGATTTAACCAAGATCTTTTGCTTTCGTGATGTGATTAAAATTGCATTTAAAATAGCATAATTGAACATATATGCATGCTGTAAAGAAGAAGGAACATGACAATAATCAGCAACATAAAACACAAGACGTTGATAACGGAGTTCGTCCAGGAGGGACTACGTCTCTGGGCCCCAGTGTCAAGATGGTATAGGTTGTTACATTAAGTGTTGTCAATAGTGATGATGTACATAGGAGGTGATGTCACTATCATACAAGGAAAATTCCCTCATGCAGGAGTGGCTCCAAGAGATGTTCAGCTGCAGAAACTCTTATTCAAAAAATACTCTTATCAGTATGACATAAACTCATGCATGATGATAATGAGCATCCCGCCAACATGGCATAAAAGGGATCTCAATGCAAACATACATGGCGACACATGAGTATCCCATCAACATAATGACAAAGGGATCTCAAACAAAACATGACAAATCATGACAACAAGTACATTCCACAAATGATTCTGCGTCATATCAAGTGGGAATCATGAAACAAGTAAGAAACAAGATCCCACATCAAACATCAAACAGGGATCTATGCAGCACAATGCATCTCATAGAAAAAAGAAGTACATGAACACACTGCATATACCTCACATCCTGGGGCCATCTAAAGAAAAGGATGTCAAATTGCTGAAGCTGGTCGTACCATCAATCTCGCGCTGTTGAATCTCATGGAAATGGTTGCTTGAACATGAATGTTGACACCTACACTCCAGTTTGAAAAGTAGCCGAAAAATGGAATGATCATAATGGAAAATATGATTGCACCATCAGATTTGTGGCGTCAAATAGTGTAAAATCGACTGTCAAATTTATGAATTATGATAAAGTGGAAATCTGGGGCTTAAGGAATCTTTTAGATTCCCCCTAGATTCTGTAAAAATTCCCTCCTCCGAGTCATCTTAAGATCCGCTACTCACATCAAAATTTTGACTGCACCATCAGGTTCGTGTCACTGAGAGGTGTAAGATCGACATACAATTTGCCCAGTTTGGACACTGGCAAAATTTCACCCTCTTGAGAATTTCCCTCAATCATGGTTCCACCTGTGTTATTCCCAAGTTTATGGTTCCACCTGCAATTTTTTTTTAAAAATGTGTCTCAGTTTTCGTGTTGCATTCTGCATCCTCCATGCTGAGCGCACTAAGAAAATGAGGGTTTATATGAATGAACGGGTGGACTTTCCAAAGATGTTGGTTGGCGCATTGATGAAAAAAAGTAATCATTGAGGAGGGGTCGGGGGATCAAATCCCGCCCCTCCTTTTTTTATTAGACAATGGTCTAACTAACTAAAACAGGGGCGTATTGCAAAAAATGTGGCATGTTGTTTTGTTGTTTGGATTGGGCCGTTGCATATTAAATGGGGTTGGTGGTTGTATTAAATTTTTGGGCGTGTGTGTGAGGGTGCCCGAGAGGTGGGCCAACGACACCGGCGGGGCGGGTTCGAGCCCCGCCACCCTCGGTTCAACACTTGGCAAGTGGCAGTGGTTGGGGTGTGGGTCGGGTCCACTGGAGGTGGCCCGCCCACCTCACACATAAGATAATGTTTTAATTAACATGTGGTTGGAGTGTTGGAGGGTCAGCGAGGTAATGGCCACCGACCCATTGATTTGGTTTATGCGTAAAGTTTGGGGGTCCAGCAGGGTCATGGCTGTCAACCCATTTAAAGATACATTTTGTTGTATAATGTAAAGTTAGGTCCGATGGGGGTGGTGAGGGTCATGGCCCGCCATCCAAATTAATATTTTCTTGTTTTTTATAATAACAACCACATTTTTCTGAATTTGTCTAATATGGGGGATATTAGACAAATTAACGATCCCACAAATTCGCCTGCTTTCGGGAGCTAGGTTTCATGCCTCGAGGTTGGTCAAATTGTAGGACACTTAAACCTAGTCCACAACCCAACATTGACCAAAACTTTGACTGACTCGTTTTCCCTCATACGAGCTTGGATTTGAGTGGCGTTCGCACCGTTGGAATCAGGGCGACGAGCACTTCGATTTGGTGTTGCTTTGTGAACAATATGGCCACTTTTAATTTTGCCTCTTTCTGAGTCCTCTGGGACTTTTGCTTGTGTCTGAAGCCACCTGGATCAGTGTTGTAGCACAGTGCAGCACTAGTAAACACCTTCCTTGCTAAGAGTGAGTGTTAGTTTTTGTAGCATCAAATGGTGTACTAGTCTCAAACCTTGCGGAGAAGCTAAAACACATGAGTTCTCCAAAACCGAGAAATTGTTTCTAGAAATTCCTCCTAGAGATAGCTCAATTAAATTAATTGACCATTATTTAATGTTTTCCTTAGTCTAACTTAGGAAAATTGGTTAATTAATAGTAATTAATTGAGAAAGGTGAGAATTATCTATAAACTCACATGGATCGACTTAGATATGATCTCAACCATCGATTAAGCTTTAACTGTGGTTGTTGAAGTCTCAACTGAAGATTATAAGAAGAGGTCGATGGATAGATGGAGAACACACTAGTGCAGATGCTTAGTGGTTAAGGTAGTTTGATTTCCCAGTGGCAGGTGATTTAGTTGTGAGAGAGCGAGCTAGTGATTGAGTAGCAGGTGGTAGAGGGGCAGCACCGAGATTTTCCGGAATAGTTTCCAATTCCATAGAAGTCAGAAGGGGATGCCAACATTATTCTTTAGGAGGTTGCATAGGGGCTGCACAATAGCCTCAAGAGGTAGTTCAATTCAACAGGTGAGATGTCATCTTTAGAGGCAGATTCCAGCTAGTGCATGTAGGCCTGCACAGAGGTAGCACAAAGCAGCCTACACAATGGTTTGGAGAGCCAATTGTTGAGGCTTAGTTTGTTGTGAGATTGCTTGAGGAATGTAAATTCCCTCGGATATTTTCTCCCGTATTTCTCTCAGTCAGAAATGATAGTTTGGCGCCTATTTTATTGTACACAAATTTTGTTTTGCTACATAATAATAAAACCCTCAACTATTGCACCAATTTTCCCACATTGGGTTTTTTGGGGACAATTGTCCAAAAATAATTGTGTCATTTTTATGTGTGCTACCATTTCTCAGCTCTTATTTTTGCTTCCACAATATTTTTTATGGTGAAGAAATTGGAGTGTGAATTATTTGTTATTTGTCATAGAAAATAAACTACTTAATAATTAACCAGTAGAAGAATAATTTCTAGTTGTTACATTTCAAGGAATTTTCACAGTGGACAGATGGTGAGATCTTATTTGGTCAAGGGAGATATTGCATTGAGATCCTGAGGAGATTTGGGATGGAGGATTTCAAAGCCATGTCTACTCCCATGATCACGAATTGGAGGAAGATAGATACATTTAGGGAGAAGGATGTGGACCCCACCTTATACAGGGAATTGATAGGCTCTTTTGTGTATCTAGTCAATACCAAGCCAGACATATCCTATGCAGTTAAATCTCTCAATCAGTTCATGGTGGAGCGAAAGAGAGCACATTGGACAACAGCAAAATATGTGCTGAGGTATTTGCATGGCACAGTCGAGTATGGGATCATATATGCTTGCGATGATGGTGTCATATTGGTGGGATATACTAATGCAGACTAGGCAGGGAACACAATAGATCATAAGAGAACTTCAGGGTGCTACTTCGCATGAGATTAGGAGTTGTCTCTTGGTACAACAGGAAGTAGGAGTCCATGGCACTGATTTCAGCCTAGGAAACGTACATAACAATGAGCATGGAAACATGTGAAGCCATATGGCTTTGGAAGCTGATGGTAGCCTTGTTTGGTCAGAGGATAGAGAAGATGGTGATACACTGTGATAATCAGAGTTTAATCAGGTTGTCATAGAATCTGGTGTTTCACGACAGATGCAAGCATATAGACATCAGGTACCACTTCATCAAGTATTTTGTGCAACAAAAGATAGTCCAGCTACAGTATATACCTATAGATCAGCAAGTAGCAGATATTCTGACGGAGGCTTTGGGGAAGTCAAGGTTCATCTTCTTTAGAAGCAAGTGTATTAATTGGGGTAAATCGATTTTCCTCTAGATACTTCCATAAAAGTCATGAGGTAAAGTCAAAATGATATTAGCCATCGGTTGTGATTAGATCATGACCGCTGATTTGTTAATGAGAGATTATAAGAGGAAATCGAAGGACATTTGGAAACATATTGAACACACAAAGACATGGAATTGTAGTAATAGCAAGGGTGCAAAGGCAGCACAAGGACATCAATAGGAAGGGCTTCAACAAAGATTTTCGGAGATATTCTTCATAGTGATTTCCGAGGAGAGTTGGAGATCAAATTTTCTGCAAAGGGAGGGCGATTTTTCTATTGGGTTGTGTTATATTCTTTCCATGACTAGCCCACGTAATTAACCGGGGATAGGGGATTTGAGGGGTGTAGGTAACCCCACTCTATGGGGTTCGGGGCAGTGCCCTGAAAAATTTTGTTTTTGGACCCTATATTAGGTTGGGCGGACCTACCTATGGTTTTATGCATGATTTTTCGCACATGGTTTTGGACGTGATGGTTTTCAGTCCATGGTTTTGGCGCGATAGTTTTCAGTCCATGGTATTGGATGTTACAGCATGTATAAATATGTATTGTAACATTGAAAGGAACATAATGAAAAATCAAGCTAGTAGTCTCGGTTTTGGGATCCAGGGGAAATCTCTGTGTATATGTGTTTTATGTGTTATGCTCTCGCATTGTTTATTTTTTGTGTTTTAGAATTCGTATGCAGGTAATTTCTGTACGAGATTAAAACCTACAATTGGTATCAAAGTTGTTTTGGCTTTAAGGGGACACCTTTGTTGCTGAGGGGTTTTGCTCGGCCCTGTGGTATACCCTGTTCAGTGGGCGATCTGCGAGATCGATTCTGGTGGTGAAAGAAGATGGCGAGCAGTGGAAAAATAGAGATTGAGAAATTTAATGGTCATAGTTTTGAGTTGTGGAAACTCAAGATGGAGGATCTGTTGGTGGATAAAGATCAGTGGATCACGGTAGATCCGAGTACTAAACCAACGGTAGTGTCCGATGAAGAATGGAAAAAGTTGGATTGGAAGGCAAAGAGCACAATACGATTGTGTGTCTCAAATCCAGTATTGTTGAATGTATCAGGGGAAGCCATGGCGAAGGCTTTGTGGGACAAGTCAGGGACTTTGTACCAATCTAAGTCTCTAGTGAAAAAAATGTTCCTACGGAAAAAGATGTATAACCTGAGGATGAAAGATGGAGAATCGGTGACAGAGCATTTGAATGCATTTAATACCGTGGTAAGTCAGTTATTGTCTGTTGATATTAAAATTTCAGATGAAGATAAGTGCATCAGTTTATTGTGTTCTCTACCAGATTCGTGGGATAGTCTGGTTATTGCAATAGGTAGCAATGCAACTGCCTTGCAGTTTGATGAAATAGTCTCATCCTTGCTGACGGAGGAGATGAGACGGAAAAATATGGAGAGCTAGAATAGTGATGCCTTGTCTGTACGAGAATGGTCCCAGAATAGAAACAAAAATAAGTCATCGAGTGGGGGATCTAAATCTAGAGGGAGATCTAAATCTCCAGGAAAACCTCTAAACGTGGTGTACTGGAAATGTGGAAAGGAAGGGGACTACAAAAGGGATTATAAATCTAAAGCTCTTGATAAAGGAAAGGGATCTGATGATGCTCCTTCTGCAGAGGTGAAAACCACCTCAGATGAAGGTGGGGATGTGTACTTGGCTTCTTCAAGTACACATGTAGATCATGAGGCATGGCTGATTGACTCAGGTGCATCCTTTCACTTCACTCCCCATAGAGAGTGGTTCTGCGAGTATGAGAAATATGATGGTGGTGATGTCTTATTGGGGGATGACAATAAGGCTAGAATTGTTGGTCGCGGAAAAGTAAAGTTGAAGTTGCAAGGTGGAAGGGTTAGAACACTTACGGGTGTTCTGAAATGATCTAGGTCCGAGTGTGAAGAAGGACCCTTCCAAGACCTTTTACTATCGTGATGTGTTAAATTGCATTTTAAAAGAACATTAATGAATACATGCTATAAAGAAGAGGAACAAGACAATCATCAACACATGAAAACATAAGTCGTTGATAACGGAGTTCGTCCAGGAGGGACTACGTCTCCGGGCCCCGATGTCAAGATGGTGTAGGCCGCTGCATTAAGTGTTGTCAATAATGGTGATGTACACAGAGATGATGTCACGATCCTACAAGGAAAAATGCCTTCACGCAGGAGTGGCTCTAAGGGATATTCCACTACTGAAATTCTCAATCAAAAGACTCCTATCAGTATGACCCAAAAACATGCATGGTGAGCATCCCGCCAACATGGCACAAAAGGGATCTCAATGAAAAACACATGCATGACGACAACAAGAGTATCCCAACAACATATAACAAGGGATCTCAAAGCATAACATGATGAGTTATGACAACAAGTACATCACATAGAAGATTCCGCATCAAATCAAGCAAAGAATCATGACAACATGTAATAAACAAGATCTTGTATCAACATCAATCAAGGATCTGTGCAACATGATGCATAAAGAATAAGTACATGAACACGTCATATACCTCACAACCAAGGGCCATCTAAAGAAGTGGATGTCACACTACTGAAGTTGCTCGGACCATCGATCTCAAGGCATCGATCGTATGAAGATGGCTGCTCGCACAAGAATGTGGACATCTACACTGGCACTTAGAAAAGTGGCTAGAATAAGAAATGAGAGAATAAGAAATCTGAAGACACCATTAGATTTGAGGAGTCGAGTAGTGCTGAATTGACTGCCCAAAATCCGAATTCTGAGAAGTTAAGAATTTTGGGCTCAAAGATTCTGCTCCATGGATGGACTGGGAATCTGCGACTCAGATGGTGAATCTGATCTCGCCATTGCGATCCATGTGGAAAACCATGAAAAACAAGTATAAACTTGACTATATTCTGACATATCAAAATTTTACCTCCTTGGGAAAATTTCAAGGCTCATAGTTCCACTCCCTGTTTTTGTTGAAATCATGGTTCCACGTGCATTCTGGAAACGATCGAAAAATGCAAAACTTTGATTGAGAAACAGACAACACCGTTGCGCTCGTGGCGACGAGAGCTATAGGAATCCATATAAAATTTTTCAATTTCTGACAAAGTAAAAATTTTGCCCTCCTGCAAAATTCATGGTTCCCGCATTAAAATATTAATTAACTGCCTCGAAATACGTACCCGCCTTCCGCCTCCTCAAAATCTGTGCATGGTAAAAATTACTGAGTTTATATAAGAAAATCCAAAGGCAGATTTATCAATGTGAGCATTTGGCGCATTGGTTAAATATATGAATTGGTTGAGGAGGGTCGGGGGATCAAATCCCGCCCTCTCCATATATAACCTTTTATGAACTGCAATGATGTATTAATGGGGGTCGGGTCCGAATTGGGCGACGGGCCCCTAATACTCCCGCATTATCGGTGCATTAAATATCCGCAATTGCCCTGATCGGCACCTATTAAATCGGCGATCAACACCCAAATTCGACGATTGACGTATTTCAAGGTGTCAGTGCCTTCAAAATCAGCGATCAGTGCTGTCGGCGTATGTATCAGCGCTTTATATGGTCGTTGCGCCGATATATATATCGGCGATATATTATGGGTCGGGGCGATAAGGTGTGGGCTGGGTCCACCGCCAGTGGCCCGCCCACCCCGATATACCATGTTTTAAATATATAGCATATGTGCGATGGTTATGGAGAAGGGTTTGGCGGGGGTTATGGCCGCCGATCCCAAAACCATATATTGATGCGATTTGCGATTAGGCCGGCGGGGGTTATGGCCATCGGCCTTAAAATACATGTTTAATAATATGCGGGTAGGGGTGATTACGTCGGCGGGGAGTTATGGCCCGTCGGCCTTATAATAAAAATTTGTTATGTTATATTTGATTTTTATGAAGAGGGGTGATTTTAAAATTTTAAGAAAATAAGGGTCATTAGGCAAATTAACGAGGCAACGATTTCGACTGATTTCGGGAGCTAGGTTTATGCCTCGGGGTCAGTCAAATTGCAGGGCACTTAAACTTGGCCCACAGCCCAACTTTGACCAAACTTTGATTGGCTCGTTCTCCCTCATACGAGCTCGATTTGATGAACCGTTTGCACCTCCACGATTAGGATGACGAGATCTACGCGCTGGTCCTAGTTCGAGCATAATCCAAACACTTTTATTTTTGAGCCCTCTTTGTCTTGTGTGTTTTTCTGGAGCCACTTGGATTAATCCTCCCCACTGAGGAGCTTTTGGTCCTTCAAAAGCATGAAAAATAATCTGCAACTTTCTCTGTACCCTATCTGCATCACAAGGGTCCTAGAAAAGTCTCGCTTCCATCTCCTTCACCTTTGTTCTTTGAAGCCTTAAGCGATGAGCCAACACCTGCTACCTCTACAACCTATGGTACATTGTTTCGCAAATTACATGCTTGATTGACATAATCAACTAATGACCCAAACGTTTCACACTTGCCACGAGTTTATAACACATACTCGGTGGTCAGGTTTACGTCAAGATGGATGCAATACCCCAGCTATGACAACAAGGCCAACATCTCATTGTTGCTTCAAAAAGTGATGGAAAACTCATCATCACTACAACACATGACTTATGTACATAAGGCCAAACACTATTGTTTTGACAAGTGATGGAAACATAACATCACTTTCAGAGTGTAAAATATGACTCAAAACATGACCAAACATCATTGTTGTTGACCAAGTGATGGAAACACATCATAACTTTTACATTTTAAAATGCAACAAATGATTTACAAAAGAATGACCATGAAACGACAACATGTCTAGAAACCATTTTTCAATTATCACGGTGAATGGGTCGCCTCCTTGTGGCAATTTTTCTTGTTGAACAACTGCTCTTCCTGGTTCACGCACCGACTCTTTGTCTTTAAGGTGCTGCTTTGGATGGAGCCTCCAACAAGTGGCTCTTTGATGGCCATTTCTGTTGCAATGACTGCAGTAGGTTTTCTTCCTCCATATCTGCTTAACCTGTTTCCTTTCATGTTGTTCAGAGGATCTTTCACGCCTCATAAGTGCTGCCATTCTTTTCCAACACTTAGAAAAAGTATCGTTAGGTAAACCACAAAACGTACATGTTTTTCGATGCCTTGATCTTCGTTCATTATTAACAACATGATCATAATCAAAATGAACATTCGAAGATTGAAAATGGTTATACCTTCCCTTGCTGTCTCTAATGTCAGTGTGGCAATGAGAGCTTGCCTCAGCTCTCTCCCTCCAATGGGCACTGCCGTGGGATGATGGGGATGTTTTCCCATCATTTTCTTGCCAATTTCACCGATGTCTTGGATGACCTTGACACCTTCAAGCACTCTCCTTTAATGTATCTCGAGCCTGCAAATGGATGTTCGTGCACAACCTCGCAAGGTTGAGTTATGCCTTGGTTATTAACACCAAGTTCTTCTTTCTCCTCGTGCCTCATCCTTGTAAGGAGCCTCATGTTCGTCCCTGAAATTGGGATCTCCAAATCTCCAACAGACATCATACTATGAGAAGATGAAACCGAAAGGAAATCAACATCTTTCACCTCCTCTTTCGTTTTGGAAAGATTTGATGAGGGTTTCTCATCATCCGTTGTTGGTGGTTCACTAACTGTCTCAACGCATTCCCCAACTTCCTTTTTGACATACCCAAGTCCTGCCTGACAGAGTAATTCTTCTACTTTGATGGGGTTGACAATGCCTTGGCCATTAACGCCCAAGCCTTTTCCCTCATACCCCATTCTCGTCAGTAGTTTGGAGCCAATTCTTGTGGTATGATTTTCAAAAACAACGAAATCATTATCAGGAAACATACATGAAGATGGAGAACTACTTTTTACCTCACATGGGTCCCGTTGCAGCTGTTCCAAGGCCTCGTCCTTAGCTTGTAGCTGTTGTAGCAAACTTTGTTTTTCCTCTCTCTTCATGTAGACGCATCTTCAATTCATCATTCTCTATTTGAAGATTATGTTTGTTTTGCTTTAGTTCTTTCATGGACTCTTTTGTGGCTTGCAACTGAAGCTGCAACTGCTCCTTTTCCTCTGTCTCTTTCTGTAGAGTTTCATACACGATTTCCACTCTCTTGGAAATGTTGACCATGGTCTCGTACATCGCTCTTTCATCCTCTATCATTGTTCACACTGCAATTCACATCAACGCAAACACTGCTCTAATACCACTTGATCCAGGTCAGGGTGTGAAGAAGGACCCTTCCAAGACCTTTTACTTTCATGAAGTGTTAAATTGCATTTTAAAAAACATTAATAAATCATCTACATTCTGTAAAGAAGAGGAACAAGACAATCATCAACACATGAAAACATAAGCCATTGATAACGGAGTTCGTCTAGGAGGGACTACGTCTCCGAGCCCCGGTGTCAAGATGGTGTAGGCCACTGCATTAAGTGTTTTCAATAATGGTGATGTACACAAAGATGATGTCTCGATCATACAAGGAAAAATGCCCTCACGCAAGAGTGGCTCTAAGAGATATTCCACTACTGGAATTCTCAATCAAAAGACTCCTATCAGTGTGACCCAAAAACATGCATGGTGAGCATCCCGCCAACATGGCACAAAAGGGATCTCAATGAAAAACACATGCACGACGACAACAAGAATATCCCAGCAACATACAACAAGGGATCTCAAAGCATAACATGATGGGTTATGACAACAAGTACATCACATAGAATATTCTGCATCAAATCAAGCAAGGAATCATGACAACATGTAATAAACAAGATCTTGTATCGACATCAATCAAGGATCTGTGCAACATAATGCATAAAGAAGAAGTACATGAACACATCATATACGTCACAACCAAGGGCCATCTGAAGAAGTGGATGTCACACTGTTGAAGCTACTCGGACCATCGATCTCAAGGCATTGATCGTATGAAGATTGCTGCTCGCACAAGAATGTGGACATCTACACTAGCACTTAGAAAAGTGGCTAGAAGAAGAAATGAAAGAATAAGAAATCTGAAGACACCATCAGATTTGTGGCATCGAGTAATGTTGAATCGTCTGTCCAAAATCTGAATTCTGAGAAGTTGAGAATTCTGGGCTCAAGGAATCTTTTAGATTCCCCTGGGATTCCTCAAAGATTCTGCACCATGGATGGACTGGAAATTTGAAACTCAGATGGCGAATCTGATCTTGCCATTGCGATCCTTGTGGAAAACCATGAAAAACAAGTATAAACTTGACTATATTCTGACATATCAAAATTTTATCTCCTTGCGAAAATTTCAAGGCTCATGGTTTCGCTCCCTGTTTTTGCTGAAATCATGGTTCCATGTGCATTCTGGAAATTACCAAAAAATGTAGAACATTGATGGAGAAACGGACAACACCGTTGCACTCGTGGCGACGAGAAGTGTAGAATCCATATAAAACTTGTCAATTTCTGACAAAGTGAAAATTTTGCCCTCCTGCAAAATTCATGGTTCCTGCATTAAAATATTAATTAACAGCCTCGAAATCTGTACCCGCCTTCCACCTCCTCAAACTCTATGCATGGTAAAAATTACTAAGTTTATATAAGAAAATCCTGGGCAGATTTATCAATGTGAGCATTTGGTGCATTGGTTAAATATATGAATTGGTTGAGGAGGGTTGGGGGATCAAATCCCGCCTTCTCCATATATAACCTTTTATGGACCGCAATGATGTATTAATGGGGGTTGGGTTCACATTGGGCGGCCCGCCCCTAATCCTCCCGCATTATCGGCGCATTAAATATCGGCCATTGGCCTGATCGACGCCTATTAAATCGGTGATCGACGTATTTCGAAGTGTCGGCACCTTCAAAATCGGCGATCGACGTATGGTATCAGCGAACTGTCATCGCATAAGTCAGCGATATATATCAGCGATATAAAATCGGCAATCGGCACGCGCTGTCGGCGTATGTATCGGCGCTTTATATGGTGGTTGCACTGAGATACATATCGACCATATATTATGGGTCGAGGCAATAGGGTGTGGGCCGGGTCCACCGCCGATGGCCTGCCCACCTCGATATACCATGTTTTAAATATATAGCATATATGCGATGGTTGTGGAGAAGGGTTCGGCCGAGGTTATGGCTGCCAATCCCGAAACCATATATTGATGCGATTTGCGATTAGGCCGACGGCGGTTATGGCCGGCGGCCTTAAAATACATGTTTAATAATATGCGGGTAGGGGCGATTAGGCCGGCGGGGAGTTATGGCCCATTGGCCTTATAATAACAATTTGTTATGTTATATTTGATTTTTATAAAGGGGTGATTTTAAAATTTTAAGAAAATAAGGGTCATTGGGCAAATTAACGAGGCAACAATTTCGACCGATTTCGGGAGCTAGGTTTATGCCTCGGGATTGGTCAAATTGCAGGACACTCAAGCCTGGCCCACAACCTAATTTTGACCAAACTTTGACTGGCTTGTTCTCCCTCATACGAGCTCGGTTTGACGAACCGTTCACACCTCCACGATCAGGATGATGAGATCTACGCTCTGGTCCTAGTTCGAGCATAATCCAAACACTTTGATTTTTGAGCCCTCTTTGTCTTGTGTGTCTTTCTGGAGCCACTTGGATCATGCATATTCCTGCATTGGCCAGAAATCTAATTTCTGTAAGCAAGCTGGATGATGCAAGTGTAAAAACAGTGTTCGAGAAGGATATACCTGCAAATGGTTCGGGGGGCACTGGTATATATGCGGGGAGTTTGAATTGGAACTCTATACAAGCTGCAAGGTAGCATTGTTGTTGATGGGTGCAACAGTTCCGTGGTTCCTGAAAGTGGAGCAGAAAATCTAGTGGGTCATTAGAGAGAAGACCATGCTGTGGCATCAAAGGCTTGGACATATTGGAGAGAAGGGCCTTCGAATACTTCATGGTAAAGGTACGATTGAAGGTATGAGTAATAACTCTTTGGATTTTGATTTCTGTGAAAATTTTGTATATGGGAAGCAGAACCGAGTGAGTTTCCCCTCGTGGTAAGAGGGTGAAACAAAGATTAGAGCTTGTACACAGTGATGTGTTTTGGACCTGTGAAAGTTCCATCACTGGGTAAATCTATGTACTATGTATCATTTATAGATGACTTCTTAAGGAATACATGGATATATTTCCTTAAGAAGAAATCTGAAGTCTTTGACAAGTTTAAAGAATTTAAGGCTCTGGTGGAAAACCAGACAGAAAAGAAGATAAAGGTGCTAAAGACAGATAACAATGGAGCGTTTTGCAGTAAGGAATTTGAAGAATTTTGTAAGAAGTGTGGTATAGCACGACAGAAAATTACTCCATATACACCTCGGCAAAATGGAGTTGCAGAAAGAATGAACAAGACGTTGATGGAAAGGGCATGAAGCATGCCAGTGGTTCCAGGTTAGGACAAGAATTCTGGGCAGAGGCGGTGGAGACAACATGTTACCTGGTCAATAGATCACCTTCATCAGCGTTGGAGGATAAGACTCTACAAGAGGTATGGACTGGTAAGAAACTCTCTCTTTCACATCTGAGGGTATTTGGATGTGATGCATATGTACATGTTCCAAAGGAGAAACGAACCAAGTTGGATAGTAAATCTGAAAAGTGCATCTTTATTGGGTATAAGGATGGTTTAAAGGGTTATAAGCTTTGGAACCCAGTAACAAGGAAGGTTGTGTACAGCCAAGATGTGGTGTTCAAAGAGGTGAAAGATGTTATTAAACATGAAGTCCAACCAAAGGAACCTGAGAAGATAGAGTTTGAGCTAAAGGAGGAAGAATTAGACTCTACAGCAAAGGAGGAGTCAGAAAATGAAGAGCCACAAACTTCGGGTGTGAGAAGATCAGTTCGAGAAAGAAGGCAGCGAAAAAGATATAGTCTATCTGCTTTCTGTTCAAATTTTTCTTTATCTATTATTGATGATAATCCCATAATTGTGAAGGGAGCAGTAGATTTAGAGGATGGAAAACTCTGGAAAGAGGCCATGGTTGATAAAAGGGCATCTTTGCACAAAAATAAGGCTTGGGATCTGGTGGAGTTGCCGGCTGGAAGGAAACTCATTGGCAGCAAATGGGTGTTCAAGAAGAAGACAAAAGCAGAAGGAAAGGTGGAGAAATACAAAACTCGGTTGGTAGCAAAAGGTTATTCCCAAGTGCCCGCAATTGATTTTCGTGATATTTTTTTTCTTGTTGCCAAGGTAACTTCTATTAGATTACTTTTATATGTTGCCGCTGATTTTGATTTTGAGGTAGACCAAATGGATGTGAAGACAACATTTCTTCACGGGGATCTGGAAGAGGAGATCTACATGAAGTAACCTGAAGGCTTTACGGTGAAGGGTAAGAAAGAACTGGTATGCAAGTTAAAGAAGTCTCTGTATGGGTTAAAACGGTCACCAAGGATGTGTTATCAGAAATTTGATACATTTATATGGGGACTTGGCTTCACTAGAAGCAAAGCAAATCACTGTGTGTATTTTAAATTAATTGGTGACTGTGTTATTTATCTGGTCTTGTATGTGGATGATATGTTGTTGGTTGGAAATGACAAAGAAATTATCCAGGATTTGAAGACCCAATTGTCCTCCAAATTCGACATGAAAGATCTCGGTGCTGCAACTATATTTTGGGCATGGAAATTAAAAGAGATCGGGCAAAGAGGAAGCTCTGGTTAAGCCAGAGGAAGTATGTCGAGACAATACTGCAGAGGTTTATTATGTAGGATAGTAAACCAGTGAAGGTTCCTATTCCTGTAGGTGTGAAGTTATCTGCTGAACAATGTCCCAAGACACAAGAAGAGGAAGAGGACATGTCCCATGTTCCATATGCAAGTGCAGTCAGTAGCCTGATGTATGCGATGGTCTATACTATACCAGACATTGCACATGCAGTGGGAGTATTGAGCAGGTTTATGTCAAAACCAGGGAAGGAGCACTGGACAACAGTGAAGCGGGTTTTCAGGTATTTCCGTGGCACTAGTGATTATGGTTTTGTGCTACCAAGGAAGACCGGGATTGGACAGAGTGTTGGATATTCGTGGCTTTGTTGATGCAGACTGGGCTGGAGATCTGGATCAGAGAAGATCTACAAGTGGGTATGTGTTTAACCTATTTGGAGGTGCAGTCAGTTGGTTGAGTAAGAAACAATCTGTAGTGGCACTATCAACTACAGAGGCAGAATACATGGCAGCCACTCATGCAAGCAAGGAAGTAGTTTGGTTGCAGAGATTGTGTTCAAGTATGGGGTTAGTACAGGGAGCTATAAGGATAGACTAAGGTGCAATTTTATTGGAAAAGAACCCTGCATATCATTCAAAGACAAAGCACATTGATGTTTAGTATCACTTTGTGAGGGATATGATAAAAGACAAAAGGGTGTTGTTGGTAAAGGTGGACACTTTGAAGAATACTGCAGATGCATTGACAAAATCTGTGAGCTCTAAGAAGTTCTCTTGGTGTAGAGAAACAATGAGCGTTGCAGGGCTGAATAAATGACTAAGCTCTCTTGTGGCCCCCTGTGGAAAGAAAACAACAAGTGGGAGAATGTTGGGTTGTGTTATATTCTTTCCACCACTAGCCCACGTAGTTAACCGGGGGGTAGAGCCCCCCCTTCGTTGGGCCGATTGCGTATTGGGGGGGAGTCACAGAGAGTTTGAGGGGTGCAGGTAACCCCACTCTATGGGGTCTGGGGCAACACCCCGAAAAATTTTGTTTTTGGACCCTATATTAGGTTGGGCGGACCTACCTATGGTTTTGTGCATGATTTTTTGCACATGGTTTTGGACGCGATGGTTTTCAGTCCATGGTTTTGGACGCGATGGTTTTCAGTCCATGGTATTGGATGCTTTGGTATGTATAAATATGTATTGTAACATTGAAAGGAACATAATAAAAAATCAAGCTAGTAGTCCTGGTTTTGGGATCTAGGGGAAAATCTTTGTGTATATGTGTTTTATGTGTTATGCTCTCGCATTGTTTATTTTCTGTGTTTTAGAATTCGTATGCAGGGAATTTCTGTACGGGGTTAAAACCTACATTTTCAGATGGTGCGATATGCTCCAGCAGGGGGGTGCGAATTACCTAGACTAGTAGGGCGAATTGCTCGAAGGGGAGAAATTCTAAAGCAAGGATATTTACCCAAGAGAGATTGATTTTCACAGGAAGATCGAGTTTCCGTTGAATTTGATATTTTCCAATGGAGGCCAAAGTTATTTACCTAGCCAGTGTGAGTTACCGAAAGGGTCAAGTTTCTTAGCTAGGCCACATGTGTGAGTCGAAACCAACTTCGAAGGGAGGCTGAATTGGTTTTGGTGGGTCGATTTTCTTCTAGGAGGTCAGTGGAACTTGCGGAAGTGATCAAAATAATTTTCTAGAGTTTTTTCATCTTACAACAACCAACTATAATTATTTTTCTATAGAACAATAATAAAACCTTCATATGTTGCACTGATTTTCCTTTTGGGGTTTTTCCAAGCACATTTGTCCAAAAATATTGGTGTATATAATTTGTGTGTGTGCACATAATTTTCTCAGTTCTTGTGGTTATTTATTTTCAGTGAAGTTGTAGTTGTGTTTTATTCAATATTTGCCACAAGTATTTTGCAGTTGACAAAAGTTTTGAAAAGATAGGAGAATAATAACCAATAATTTAATAGTATTTAAAATTTCACAACTACTAGGTTGTCACTATTAGTATTTAAGGCATCTAGTTTAATGTGTTGATGTAGGGGGTAGTTTGTGGTCTTTGTTTGGATTTGAAACCCCTATGATTAATGGTCAATACTAGTAGTACCATTGGGGCGATATTGATGGGGTTGGATTTTCTCTAAGGACCTCATAAATGGTTATCTATTGCCCTTCTTGAACTTCCCTCTCTACCTGTGCTATTGCCAACATTGTGAATGATCTCCTTTCAGGAGTTTTTTTTTGCTTTCTTCTAGTTCTAGGTCCTCTCCCATACCTCTTTTGATGATCTAGAGGGTTCTCCTTCCTCTTTTTCTCTTTAATCTGGTAAGGTATTTGTGATTGGATTGCATATTATCAAAGGAGGGATATGAGTTTGGTTTAGGAGAAGTCAGATCAACCCACTTTTGTTCCTTTTATAAACCTTCATCTAGGGCCTCTTCCTTTATCAAATCTCTTTTATTCTCTTGGGACTTGAAGAGGTGAGTTTTTGTGATCTAGTTACCCAAGGAGGCATTGGATAAGGCCTCCAGTGATGTTCTAGGTTCCAGTGAGTTGACCACATTTTCCCTCATTAGGATTTCCATATTTTTTGGGTAACTTTCGAGGTGATCTAGCCATTCCTCTCAGGCCAGGATGGAGTTCAGAGTCCCCAGAGTTTCATTCTCCTTTTCCATTAAGGGGAGTTTCTATGTCACGTGATCTCTTTAGTTGGTTTACTTCGAAGTGGATTTTGGCTTTTGAAAGGGGATATACATTTTACTAGGATTTTCCATATTCCTCTTGAGATACTCTTCTTCCCTCTTCCCGTGAACTAGGCATCAAGGGCATGTATATTAGAGGTGGCCATGCATTTAGTATATGAAACACTTGAAAGGGATGTTCATATAGTCAATTTTTTGCCAATGCGATTGTTGGGATCCAACCTTGAGAGTTATCTCTTTTGGTAAGTCCTATGAAATCAAACTCTACACAAATTTTTGCTACTGTAAAAAATTCCATTGCTAGTCACGTTTCCGTTTCACTTTGAGGAAAGTTTTCAAACTATTTCCTATCCACATTATAATATATTAACTTCATAATTCTATAACACAATAGGGTTATTTTATTCATATTATTTTCTTTCATAATTTTTCTCTTAATAAGATCAAACCCTATTGTAGAGGGTGGTCACCTAATTAAACTAAAGCACTCCTTCCATAATTTTGTCCCTACCCTCATTTAACTTAAATAAGGAAATTATGAAGCCTCTTAAACCCATGTGAAACTTAAGGGAGTATCTAAGGATTTTCTCCTTGATAAATCCAACCTTACGGGTATTCTCTTATAACTCTTTACTATTCAACTTTCTAGTGAAATGTTTTATTTTTTTACCAATATTTAATGACTATTTTTTTGCACTACAAACTCTTCCACTTCTAGTTGCATTACACCTAGATTCTTGCTTCGGCATCTTTCCATTTCTCTCTTCCTTTTTATTTCTACTAATTTTCAATACTCTAACCTAGCTATTCTCTTTGTTCCATAGGGGGTTTGCTAGTCAAGTTACTAAATCCATGAAATTTGTTGCCTACTTTACCACTAGATCTTTTGGGTTGTTTTTCAATTTCAACATTTGCACTAGTGATGATCTCAAGTAAGTCTGCAGATAAAAAGGAGGCTGCGTTTTTATCTTGCTCATCATCCCCCTTTCAACTTTCTTGCTGAGAGTCAGGGGCTTTAGGAGTCCCCTCCATAGGTATGAAATAGTCTTGGTGGTGCAATTAATGAGTCTCTCTATGCCATGTGATTGCATACGTATTTTCCTAACTACCTCATGTTGGGTCACCAATGCCTTTTAGATTTGTCATCACAATTACTTTGATCAATGCTCATGGTTGGTGGTGCATTCCCCTTATCCTTCATTGTTCCTTTCCTTCATGGCAGAAAAATATTTTGGTTTGGAAAACCTAGGGGTTTTGTTTCCTTTGTTTCTTTTCTTAATCATTAAACCTTTTTCCAAGCTCATTTAACTCAAGTTTATTCATTGGAAACCCTGGGTTGTGGCCACCAAGGGAAGGCCAAAATACTTGTACATGCTGAGGGATTTAATTACTTGTATTGATGAGCACAATAACGGAAGTGATAATGTTCTGGATACCATCCCTATATTATTCAAAATCATAAAATAAATGTTGTTCTCTTATTTTATAGTGATTTTCGTATTATGGAAAAATATTACAGTGGTTTTCATACTGTGGAAAAATATTATCTCCTGAATTGAAATCGGCCCCTAAAGACAAGGAAACTACCCTAAAAATATCATCAAATTGAATCAAATTATGTAAGAAAATATTAATTTGAGCCCGAGGCAAAGCTCTGGAGAGATGGTTTATATAATAGAGTTATTCCTCGAAGAGAATTGGTTTTAGTGATGAAAATGGAGAGGACATGAGAATAATAAGAGAAATCCAAACAACAGGTAAAATTTGTCAGAGAAAATTGGTTGAGTTGGTTGAGTTATTGGAATTCTAAGTTTAAAAAGAATTTGATTTCACTTACATGAAATGCTTATTATAAAAGTGAGATCTCATATTTTCATGGTGACTATTAGCATACCATCATACAGGGAGACATCAAGTCCCATCACATGCTATTGGATTCAAATTCGGAACCAGGCATTTCTGATTTTGGGATTACTGTATCAATTGACTCAAGATTTGCTTACTAGCTCTTCCATTTACGGTGTCCAGTTACTTGGCATCTTGTACGACCATTTATTTGACACTAGTGCATGAATATTAATTATTCTTTCCTTTCTTTTCATTTAGAATTCCGAGTTTGCTGTTTTCATTGTAGAATGCAAGCATACAAATTTCAAAAATAACAAGCAAGAAAATGGAAGGTGCAACTATGGTGTCATGATGTTGAATTTGAGAACCAGCGAGATGTTATTAAGAAATTCAAGTAACCAGCGAGATGTTATTAAGAAATTCAAGTTTCACATAGGGCCTGGACAAAGTCAATTGGTTGAAGTCCATGTTGATGTTGATTATGAGAATTTAATGGTCGATGAAGGATTGTGAGTAAAAACATAGATTTTGTGTACGATTTAAATCATAGTGAAATGAATGAATACAACGGTAGAGGAAAAACACGAGACAAGTGGTAGAAATTCCGACGAGATTTGAGGCATATGAGCGTAATATAAGAAATTTAAGTGGAAAAGGGAAAACAATTTTAGCGAATAATTAGGGAATCATACATCGATGGCAGGGATGTGATGAATGTGTGAAGATGAGTCATATGATGCGGGGCTAGTGGTGTCATAATGTAAAATGGGTGGACTTTGGGGTTAGTATAGTCATGATGTAAAATGGGTGCATTATGTGAAGACACATTTAGATTTTTTTCATGTATATTATATTTTTAGATATTTTTCAGGTATATTTTTAGAAGTAACTAGTAAGATTATATGAAAATATTTGTCAATGTTATTTTATAGTTATAACGTAAAATAGGTGGATTTTGGGGTTAGTGTAGTTATAATGTAAAATGAGTGCATCTTTACACATTTTGGTTATTTTTATGTATATTTTTACAAGTAACTTTTCAGACTATATAAAATTATTTGTATATGTTACTTTATATTTTTCTTTAGAATTTATTCATTTATTTTATTTGATTTTGAAATATTGATTGATAATAATTTAATGGTAGATTCAAAATAAATATTAAAATACTTACTTTATGATATATCTCACATTACCAAAATTTATATTTAATGTCATATATAATAATATATATAAAACAAAAAAAACACAGTAATAAGAATCCTTAATCAAGGGAAATTCATCTTACTTTACTATAAAGACTCATTGTAAGTTTTGTTACAATACTATAGACCAATATCATGGCCAATTAATATCACATGTCCAAAAAACCATAACCCATATTTACTTCACATTTTTTTCAATTAATTAATTTATTTTTTAAAAAATGCATAATTACTTTTGAAATATATATAGATACCTTATTTGTGACTAAAAATATTTTAAAAGATTCTATGAAAATTAAATCCTTATCATATATCTATAATTAAATAATAATTCTAAAAACACTATTCAACTAATGTTTTCTGTTTATATCAGTCTCAAACTCTGTAAGTAGTATGCAAAATTATGATAAACAGTATTGTATATACATGTTATGAATAAGTTTGTGAACTGATAATTTTGATTAATTTATTTCTTCTTATTTCTCTCTGTATATTCTGACATGTTACAGAGTTTGTTTACCTTTTGCAGACTGATTTTTTCCCTTCACCAATGAATCAACCATGAATCAACCATGGTTGAAAACATTTATTCCATCTCCACCCCCATCTTGAGAAAATTAAATCAATGTCAGCGGCCTTCTTTGAACCCTCAAATATAGGGTTTGTACTCTTTCCCAAGTTGGAAATCTAGTTATGCTCATTTATGAGGTCATGTTTTTATATTTTCATTACGCTATACTAATTTTTTAAAATTTTTATGGTTTGGTTCTAAAGAGTTTTTTCTACCATCAAAGTTGGGAAATCCTAGCATAGCCATATGTAGTTCCCAATTTCATGTATTTGATACCAGTTCCTGCACATGTGGTTGTTCCTCAAGGGTTCATGCCAATTACAAACTCAACTCAATGCCAGCTACGCAGACCCCAAAGTGCTTCAGCGAATCAGGTGCAGTTTTTCATAGCTCCAGCCATACCACCGCCAACCATACAAAATGTTGATACATCAAATATGGCTGGTAAGGGTTATTTGTTTCCTATATTCCCTTGCTAATAATAGGCACACGGATAAAGTTTAGTTGGTCTTTGATCGACTACGGGTTTATGCCTTTGATTCCCATGCTCTTGGAATCTATGGTTATCAATTGAAATTAGACATTAATAGGCCTTGTACAACGAAAAATGTAAAATTTGAAGCTCTTGGAGGGGCGGGTGCAAATCCAGCTAAACGACCAGATAATTTCAATCCAAAAAAAACTCGATTTGAAAAATTGAATTATGGGGATATGTCTGACAATGCTGCATCTGAATTGGTGCATCTCTGCCGAGATTTGTGTCTGCTTAAAGTTTTGAGGGACCATGCAAACCCTCTTCAAAAACAGGTTTGTGACTGCTTAAAGTTTTCTCTTGTTTAATTTTTATTTCTGCATATCCTTTTTCATGCACTAAAGTTCATTGTAACTTGCAGGTGGCACTGACAATGAGTGAATAGGATGAAGGCTTCTTTCCTTTTGGCTTTCCTGTTCAAGTGAATGATAAAAGTGAGATGGAATGTGATTATAATTTTTCTGATGGTGTTATAGTTGGACGTAAACCAGGTGCCATTTTGACATTGGAGTTTCAAGATTATTTATTTATTCTAGGAAGGAAAAAACTGCTTGATTTCGTTAATAAGAAAGAAAGTACTTTCATTAATAAGAAAATAGTTACATATTCAAAAATTGCAATGTCTTCACTGTATCTCGTAAAAATCTCTATGCATTTGCATCCATTATCCACATATATCAAAGGATCTGTGTCTGGTATCATATTTTCCTTCGTACACTATCTTGTATCCCAAAAAATCAGATTACAAAAAATATTGTTTCCTATACACATATTCATATGTCAATACAGCAAAAAAAAACCTGTATTTATCAGATTTTTTCCCGCGCTAGAAAACTCCCTCTTCAAAAACTGTATACTCGATCAAACCTGGAACTGAATTGCACCCTTCTTTTCACAAATGACCTGTAGCCTGGTTTTGGTCTCACTAAATATGGCTGAAAGGTATTCTCTGAACAGGCTTGATCAGCAGCCTAATTCTGTCCATCCTGTAAGAGAGCTCCAGAATCTCTAGAACATTGCCATATTAACCCAATCAATAATCATTTTAGAATCTCTAAAACTGTTAATGTTTTTGATGTCAAGCCATTTAGTGTAAAAAAAACTCCACAAAACAAGAAGTTCTACTTTGTTATTGGAACCATGATCACTGAACCATCCAAAATGATAATATTCACCTGGCCTTGTAACAACCACCATCCCGCTACCACATATGTCTGAAGATGATGCTCCATCGAAAAAGTCGACAGGTAAAGAAGCCCAAATGCCCCTGTAAATGCAACTTCTAATAGGCAACTTCTCCTTGGTGGAAGTAATCTCCTAAAATATGGCAAAGTTTTATATTCTTTGTAATCCCTGACCCACTGTTCAAAACATTGACTTAGGGAGGATCTGTCCCACTCCGCGTTAATTTTGAGCTTCTGTATTAATCCCAATCCAAACTGAAACGGAAAATGGGCACTCTTGAGATAGCGGGTACATAAGTCGTTTTTTTTGGCTCGAAAGTCATGGCATTTATTTCTGGGAAAATGTTCTGGTCAATTTTACTTTCATTTTTTTGATTCAAATTTGTTTTCAAATTTAGTCATTAGTATGCTATTTATATCGAATGAACTGAGATGAATTTTGGGTAAATGGGAGGTGTCAAAGGGATTTAATTTTAAAGTTGATTATAAGGAGATTAAAGTATTTTTTTTAATATTTAAAAATATATATTTTTTAATTGCATTCAAATTAAAATTTTACAAAATTATTTGTGATCGTTATTATGTTTAGAGGTACATTTTACCGTTTAGTATAAAAGAGACATATTTTTATGTGTCAATTTTTATTGGGTTTATGTTTTTTTAACTAAATATAAAATATTCTATAAATAAAAAGCAATGTGGATCGTAATTAAAAAATAAAAATGAATATATATATTTGGTTAGTTTTAATTAAAGAAATTACAAAGCATCATTAATCCTACTAAGTGTGGAAAAACTCATTATATTTCCTAACAATAAAATCAATAGGAATATAGGGACCTGCACACGCTCCTCTGCGCCTGCCACCACCTGCAAACATTAGGTTTGAACCGCTCTTCGGCCGCTCGGAATGGCCCCTCCGGAGGCTTCACCGGAGGAGGCAGCTCACCAACATGCCTTCTTTGCCTTGATCAATTCCATGCCTCGTCAGCGAGCTCGCCCTTCAGTTTCAGAGTTTGTGAAAAAACTTGATGGGTTACGGGAAGTTTCTCTCCCTCCAACTTTTCCTAGAATGGCTGCTCATGCCTTGGCAGAAAAAGGACTTATTAGCAGGACTTTGGCCCTCTCCATAAACAGTCCAGAGGTGGGTCGAAAGGAATTGGACAGACAAAATACAAGGGAAAATCTCTATCAGATTTTGTGGAAAGGGATATTTTACATTTCATTTTGAGACAAAGGAAGACAAGGATTTAATCTTCCGTAATGGGCCTTATTTCACGGATTCCAGAGGTTTATATTTAAACAAATGGACTCCGGATTTTGACCTGGAGCTTGATATTCCTAATGCGGTTCATGTTTGGGTCCGACTTCCTCACCTCCCCTTGCATTGCTGGGGAGACGAATCTGTGCGTGCTATTGGGAATGTTGTGGGGAAATACATTGATCAGAGTGAACCGAAAGATAATATGCAGGCCTGTGCTCGCATCTGTGTAGAAGTTGATTTGGGTAAAGGCCTACCAGAAGCCATCAAGCTCAAGGTTGACGATTGGACGCACATTCAGCAGCTTGATTATGAACAGATCCCCTTCAAGTGCAAGGTATGTCACAAGTACAGTCACTTTGCTAATTGTTGCACTAAACTTTCTAATGTAGAAAATAATCCACAAGAAGAGCATTGGGAAACCATTAAAAAGAAAAAGACAGCCCCTAACCCTAAACTATCCCATGAAGCAGGTCCTTCCTCTCGACCTCCCCAATCTCCCCTCCCTCTTCTCCCCCGCCTTCATTTCCTCCCCCCTCTTCTCCACAACCTCCCCTATCTTCTGTTCGCCAGCCGGATCCCCTTACTTCTTCTCCCTCCTCCAATCCCTTTCACATCCTCTCTCTTCCCGAGGAATCCCCAGCTCCCTTGATTCAATCTGATCCTACCTCTTCTCCCCTTCTCTAGGTCATTTCCTCTTCCCTCCCATTTGACCTTCCCCCTCTTAGAATCACCAGAAGCAATTCTAAGGAGCATGGATCCGTTCTAAACAATCAAAAGAAGCCTGGAAGAAAGTCTTCCAAACAGCACAGAGATGAAAATGCGCAAAAAGACATAGCATTGGGGCTCCAGAACCCCATTGAATCATATATTCAAGGACCAATAGACAAAGACATAGCAAACAAAGACAAGGGAGGGAGAGAAACTCCACGCATCTCTCACCTGAAATGATTAAAATTCTCTCATGGAACAGCAGGGGACTAGGGCACCCCTCCAAATCAAATGCCTTAAAGGATCTTATTAACCAAGAGAAACCAACCATTGTTTTACTTCAAGAAACAAAGCAGAGACAATCAGAGATGAACAAGATTATTGAACAACATAAGCACTACAAAGGATGTATATGTGATTCCAGAGGAGCCTCAGGAGGAATTGCTACACTTTGGCTTCAAGATGAATGGAACAACACAGCAGAAATAGAAGAACAACATTGGGTCAAGATTGTATTGCAGAATATTATTAGCAGTCAACAGATTGTAATTTACAATGTTTATGCCCCTAATCATTACAGAGATAAGGAAGTTTGTTGGGACTCTCTCAGCAATAATATAGCAGAAGAAGACAGCAGCAACATCATTTTAGGAGGTGACTTAAACCTCATTTTACATGCTAATGAAAAACATGGAGGCAGGTTCACCCCAAATCCTTTTAGAAATCAGTTGGAAAATGTTATGCAACATGGTGATCTTGTCGATATCATTCCAAAGGATCGCAGATTAGGGATAAATAATATTATGGAAAGGCTCGACCAAATCCTGGTACATGTATCCCTTCTCTCCACCTTTTCAGCTGTCAACGCTTCCATCCTTCCGTTTGCTGCTTCAGACCATTATCCCACTGCTTTAATCCTTGAATCTCTCTACCAACCCTTTATGGAATGACATTGAAGCAACCAAAGAGTTGGTCCAACAAACTTGGTGCCAACATGTTGAAGGATCTTCAAGTTTTATTTGGGAAAGCAAACTTAGAAATGTAAAGAATGCTCTCAAGAATTGGGCAAAAGCCCCATATAAAGAGCCAGAAGCAAAGAAAAGAGAAGTGAAAGCCAAAATTGAAGAACTTCACTATGCACTAGAAAAACAAGAATATTATCAGGCTGAAAACATCAAGAAGAAAATCTTTACAGTCAGCTATACAGTATTAGAAGAGAAGAGGAAGAAAAATGGTGAATTAAATCAAGGCAAACTTGGTTGAAGAGCGGAGACAGGGACACAGCTTTTTTCCATAAGCAAGCCATTGTTCGGAAAATCAGAAATAATATAACAACTATCATAGATAACGCAGGCACTCAACATAATGATCAAACTTCCATCAAAAACGTTGCCTTAGACCATTTCAAAGAGCTACTAACCGAATCAGGGGAGGACGAAAACTACGCTAACTTCCTACAACATTTGCCAAAAACGATTGCAGCAAAAAGAAATGAAAGGCTGACAGAAGAAATCAAGGAAGCAATTTGGGGCCTCCAGCCAGGTAAGGCACCAGGGCCGGATGACTTTCCTATTTGTTTTTATAGGGAGTATTGGGAAATGATCAAAAAGGACCTCATCATATACTTTAAATGGATTCAGAGGAAAACTAAATTAGGAGGCTACACAAATTCAACACATCTGGCCCTCATTCCAAAGGAGAATCGGCCTTCAAATCTTTCCTGTTTCCGACCCATATCCTTATGTAATTCTTCCTACAAAATCTTCACAAAAATTCTTGCTTCCCGTCTAAAACCTCTATTGCTTATGTTAATCTTTGAAAACCAAGGTGGCTTTATGACAAATAGGCATATTTCAAATTCTATTATCTTAGTCCAGGAAGCCATTCACTCAAGCCATTCTAGAAATGAAAAGGGCTTCATCCTAAAATTGGACTTGGCAAACGCTTTTGACAAGGTTAAACACTCCTTTCTATTTGTTGTTCTTCAAAAAATGGGCTTCTCATCCTTTTTTATTGATCTCATAAGAGCCTGTATCTTTGGCCCTTGGATATCTCCCCATATCAATGGCAGACCCAGCCCTACCTTTCAATCTTCAAGAGGATTAAGGCAAGGTTGTCCTCTATCCCCCTACCTTTTCCTTTTAATGGTTGAGTCATTCAGTTGCGCCCTTGATCATAAGCGGCAGACAGGCCTTATCACTGGAATCAAATTTTAAGATGGAGCGAAAAACATCAATCACTCCCAATTTGTTGATGATACCCTGCTGATTGGAGGGGTGTCTGCAATCATAGCTCGAAGATTCAAATATTTATGAGACAAATTCATGAGATATTTAGGGGGAATGATTAATCACTTGAAAAGTTGTATTTATGGATGGAACGCCTCAGCTCAAACGCTTCAAAACATAGCCAACATCTTCGGTGTGCCTTGCAAGTTAAATTGGGACCATTTCAGTTATTTGGGAATACCAGTGAATATAGGAAATGCAAGAGCTAATGTTTGGGAAACAACTTTAGATCAAATGAAAAGAAAAGCTCAAAAGTGGGGAGCCACTTGGCTCAACCCAGCTGGACGATTGGTACTCCTCAAATTGGGCTTTTCCTCTCTTCCTCTTTACCAATTCTCCCTTGCCCAAGCTCCAGCCTCATTTCACCGCAAAATGGACAGTTTTCTCAGGTTTTTCCTTTGGCAAGGAGGGAAAAATGAAAAGAGAAAATATAAATTGGTTGGATGGAAACTAGTAATTCAAAACCAACAAAAAGGAGGTCTTGGAATTAGATCCCCATCTCTTACCAATTCAGCCTTTGGCGGCAAGATAGTTTGGAGGCTTATTGAAGACCAATCAGCTTGGTGGAAAAAAATTTTGGAGGCCAAATACCTCAGCCACCCAAGGCAGCAACTGCTTACAACTGAAATACCCAACAGGAACAGCACAAGGATCTAGAAACTCTGTAAAAAAGCCATCTCCTTTATGGCTCAAAATGTCTCCAAGGTTCCCAAAGGTGGCAGCAAAATCAACATTGGCATTGATAAAATTATGGGGAATCAGCCAATTAGCAGTCTTCCAGGTATGGCTCCAATAATTCTCTTTCTTCAAAGTAAAGGAATATACACTTTAGATCAAATCTCGCAATGGGATACAAATACCCAAGCTTGGAAGAGATGGAGCCTTCCTCCCATCCCTCAACGACTCAAAGAGAATCTTGACAACTTTCAGACACATCTCTACAACATTACTTCTACAATAAAAAATGGCAAGGATGGATTCTGATGGGACCCCACTGGCACCAACTACTCAATACAAGCAGGATATAATTATATATGCAACAGGGACTACCCGACACCAACATGGATACATTGGAAAACAGTGTGGAAATCAGAAGCCATCCCTAAGGTGAAATTTTTTATGTGGACCCTCTTAAAAGAGAAAACTCTCATTGCAGAAAATCTTTAAAAAAAGGCATTGCTGGAACTTCCAGATGCCCTAATTGCCAAGAAGTGGAGGAGTCCATCCGGCGCCTCTTCATTTCATGTCCTTTTGCTTTTTCTTGTTGGAATAGCATTACCCCATTCATTCCCTTCACCTGGAACTCACAGAAATCCATTGGGGAAGTCCTTAACAACTGGGAAAAAGCTACCCCTGGCAATCCATGAAAAACAACATTGCCAAGAGAGTGTGGGATGCCCTCCCATTTGCCCTCTTATGGAGGATTTGGATTGCTAGGAACAGCAAGATCTTTAAAGATAAAGAGACCACAATTAGGCATCTTTGCAGCAAGGCTAAAAGCCTTGCGATAGAAACCATCGCAGCTAAGAGCACAAAAAAAATGGACGTGACAAGTCTTTGGGTTGAAGAAAAAGATTTCATAAGGAGACTGATAGATAAGATTAGTATCCTGCCAGCAATGAAAATCTATTGCAACTTGAACAGCAATCACAGTCACAACTGGAAAATTTGACTAAAGCAGGATGACTTCAACAATTGGCTCCGCACTAGCAACACTCACTCCTTGTTCTTTGACAGTGCCTCCAAATCAAATTCGAGAGCAACAGGAGCAAGGGGCGTTATCTACAAACCCAATGGTGAGCCCTTAGTCACCTTTGAGTGGGGATTGGGGATCCTTTCTAACAACAGAGCAAAGGCTTTGGCGCTCTATCAAGGAATACTTCAACTACAAATTCATAAAATCAAGAAAGCTATGATCTTCGACGATTCTGCTATCATTATTAGTTTAATGACTAGCAAATGAAAAGCCTCCAACATCTTCTTATAGCAAACCATCAGCAGATGCCAAGTCATGATCAATCAAACTCAGGATTTCCAATTTTACCATATCCTTCGGACCATCAATCGGGAAGCTGATAAACGCGCCAGCCAAGCTTGTATACGACCAAAAGGAAATATCCTCTGTAACAATGAGGAACAATTCCAATTTCTTCCATGATTCCCATGACTTGTAAAAAAATTCCATATCTAAAGACTCACATCTTTCTCAGGGCGTACCCTGACCAAATCCAAAACAATCCCGAGGCTATATGCTCCACGCCGCCGGAAATCCTCCCATTTCTCCCTGCAAACTCCTAAGATTTTTTGAATCCATGTTGCCCGTGCAGAATCCGTGACCATCTCAGCACTCACTTCGTGATCCTGCCCTTCACACCTCTTTGTTTGCTTGCTACATATACCAGGGTGCATTCTCTTTACCCCCAAGCCTCCGTTTCCATATTCGCTTGTTCCGCGGCTCTCTTGATCATCTTGGATCATTGTTGTTTCACAATGCTCTTTTCAGTGACTGCTCCTATTTTTCCCCCATCGCATACTCCTCCCTTCACAATTCCTTCCTTGCCTGTTCTTTTTTCTCTGCCGTAGAAGAACAGTAGAAAAAACAGAACAACAGAAAAGGAACAGCAAAAAATACGGAACAACAGAAAAGAAAAACACAGCTCCAACAAGTTCGTCAAGCTTGAAGCAAGTTGGCGCCGATGACAAACCTAAAGAGTTCACTGCTCGACACATCAGCCACAGTAATATAGATTGATATGCTTTGTAAATGTTGTTATTTATTACTGCAGTTTGTTAGGATTTACCTTTGGTCTTTGTTTTTTAGAAGCCCAAAAGGCAGGATTAAGGAGGAATTTTGTTTAAGCTGTAACTCCTTCCCTAGCTCTTCTTGGCACCTCAGGGCACCTCAGCGTGTATTTTAGGAGCTCAGTCTCCCTTTTTTTTCTTCAGATTTATAATAGCAACCGAATTTGTCAAAATAATAATAATAATAATAATAATCCTACTAAGTGTGCTAGCTTTGTGAAGTAGACATGGTAAAAATATTTCACTCTTGCATTCACTATAATTTTATATCAACTAAACCAATCAAAAGTAAATCATTTCTTATATTTTTCACTTTCAATGGTGAGAATGATATATAATGTTAATTCTTTTTAAAAATATTTCAATATAAGAGTTAAAACTCTTGAATATCCATTTAACTAGTAATTTTACATACCACAATATGTTGTGAATCTTAGAGAGAAAAAGGTGAAAATTTAATCATAACCAAATAAAATTATAATATAAAATGATAACATAAACATTAATAAAAAAAATCATTCATTAAATAAAGAAAATTCAAGTTAGTCAATATAATAATAAATAATAAGATTATAATATAAATTATCAAATACATAATAATATAATTATTAATATATAAAAACAGCACATCATTCTAAAATTTGGCCTTTTAAATATTTGTTGAAATTACATGTTTAAGTTGTGTAATTTACAAAAATAAAGTATATAAGGGCTCTTTTCCATTTATACATTAAAAAACGCTATATATATATATAGGAGAGAGATAACCATTATAGATCCATCTTAACCCCCTATCTATCCTATATATTAAGAGAAAAGTACTTTTTTTAAAGTTGTTCCTCGGAAATTGCTAGATCTATGGCTAAGATCTACAGAGGTATATCTCCATTGTCTATCACTTACTTAATAATCGAGGTCCTTTGGTCCAACCCAACTCTACTTTTTGACAACCCCTCTACAACGTTATTCATATCCGGATAAATATGAGAAAGAGTTGTATATAAGAAAGTCCTAAGTAGATTGAATATTTCATTATGCAAAGGTCTTAATGTTAAAAGAAATATTTTGATGTTATAGATAATTATAGTATGCTTCCAAAATCTAAAGGAAACCCTCTAAAGCACCATCAAGAAAAGCCCATCAAGGATTGAATTTTATAGGCAAATTGCCAATCATCGGGGGATTTTCCAGTCAAATATAGGTAAGAAAGTTTCAAAACCGCCAAGAACCTCAAATTTGACGGGGTATGCCCGTTATGAAATTCCAACCTTGAAACCCATGGAATATTCTTATTTATTGTCAACCTTGAAGCCCATGGAATATTCTTATGAGGAATGGTTTTTACTTACATATATGGATAGACATTTAAAATATTGTCAACCTTAACATTAAATTTAATGAAGAGTGTCTTTTTCTATTCAAACAGTTTTAGATTTCAGTAAACCCTACTCCCAATATTATGTAGAAAAGAACTGTTCCAATCTTATCTTGAAATCTCCTTTTTGCTACACTAGATTATGAATCTCTCTTTGAAAAGTCTTACCTTTAGAAATTCGTAATCCCTATTAACCTTTATACATTAAAAAATGCAATCTATATATATATGAGAGAGAGATAATCATTATAAATCCATCTTGACCCCTTGCCTATCATATATATAGAGAGAAAACTAGTATAGAGTATTTTTTTTTTAAGTTATTCATACTACAAGAGGTTTGCACCTTAAAGGATTTGATCCTCTCGGAGATTGCTAGATCAGTGATTAAGATGGATCTATAGAGGTATATTTTCATTGTCTATCAGTTACTTAATAATCTAGGTCCTTTGGTCCAACCCGACTCTACTTTTTGACAGTCCCTCTACAACATTGTTCTTATCCCTATAAATATGAGAAAGAGTTGTATATAAGAAAGTCCTAAGTAGATTGAATATTTCATTATGCAAAAGTCTTAATGTTAAAAGAAATATTTTGATGTTAAGATACTTATATATACTTCCTAAATCTGAAAGAAACCCTCTAAAGCACCATCAAGAAAATTGAATATTTCATTATGCAAAGGCCTTAATGTTAAAAGAAATATTTTGATGTTAAGATACTTATAGTATGCTTCCTAAATTTGAAGGAAACCCTCTAAAGCACTATCAAGAAAAGCCCATCAGGGATGGAATTTGACAGGCAAATTGACAGTCATGGGGTGATTTGCCCGTCAAATATAGCAAAGAAATTTTCAAAACAGCCAAGAACATCAAATTTGACCGGTATGTCCGTTTTGAAATTCCAACCTTGAAGCTCATGGAATATTCTTATGAGGAATGGTTTTTACCTACATATGCGGATAGACATTTAAAATATTTTCAGCCTTAACAATAAATTTAATGAAGAGTGTCTTTTTCTTTTCAAACAATTTTAAATTTCAGTAAACCCTACTCCCAATATTATGTACAAAAGTAGTGTTCCAATCTTATCTTGAAAATCTCCGTTTTGCTACACTAAATTATGAATCTCTCTTCTCCTTTTTACTACACTAGATTATGAATCTCTCTTTGAAAAGTCTTGCCTTAAAAATTTGTAATCCCTATTAACCCTTCTTCAAACTATCAAAATTGTGAATAATAATTTCTGGACAATACCAACACCCAACCTATGAAATTCTTCTTCCAAATTATATATATATATATAAATACAAAATGTATTCTTAAAGATTTATTTAAATATTTAAAATAACACATCCTATGAGACATTTGGAATCAATAAGAAGCGAATTGAAAACCAAAAAAATCTTCTTCATAATGTGGGAATCAACAAGCAGCGAATCTTTTTCATGCCGGGAAACATCAAATTCCTCTACAGCTAAGTGCCCGGCAAGGGTCGAACCTATCGACTTTCTGATTAAGAAACAGGCGCTTTATTCACTGGGGCTTCTCATGATTTGTATATGTTGATAGAGATAAAACATTATGAAAAAATGTGTTATTCCTCCAAACGAGATTTGGATTAGTCATATGCCGGGTGTGGACGTGCCGGAGTGGTTATCGGGCATGACTAGAAATCATGTGGGCTCTGCCCGCGCAGGTTCGAATCCTGCCGTCCACGTTCTCTTGTCACAGACATGTACGAGAATGTTTTCTGGTATTGGACTTTTAAGCTTCCTGTGCACGAATTGCATAAATTAGTTGCATGTGGATTTTTTCCATGCAGTGGATTTTTCCACGAGACATGCACAGGGTAATTTCTGTTCAATTTACTGCAAGTGGATTTTTCCCACAGAGACATGCACAGGGTAATTTCTGTTCAATTTACTGCAAGTGGATTTTTTCCGCAGAGACATGGACAGGGTAATTTCTATTCAATTTACTGCAGGTGGATTTCTTCCAGAGACATGCACAGGGTATCTTGCAGGTTTCAAACCTCCTGTCTATGTTATTTGAGTATTTTCTCTGTTATTGGACTTTTAAACTTCCTTTTTCCACAGAGACATGCACAGGGTATTTCTGTTCAATTTATTGCAAGTGGATTTTTTCCACGGAGGCATGCACAGGGTATTTTCTCTTGCAGGTTTCAAACCTCCTGTCTGTTATTTGAGTATTTTCTCTGGTATTGGACTTTTAAACTTCCTTTCTCCACAGAGACATGCACAGGGTATTTTCTGTTCAATTTATTGCAAGTGGATTTTTTCCACGGAGGCATGCACAGGGTATTTTCTCTTGCAGGTTTCAAACCTCCTGTCTATGTTATTTGAGTATTTTCTCTGGTATTGGACTTTTAAACTTCCTTTTTCCACAGAGATATGCACAGGGTATTTTCTGTTCAATTTATTGCAAGTGGATTTTTTCCACGGAGGCATGCACACGGTATTTTCTCTTGCAGGTTTCAAACCTCCTGTCTATGTTATTTGAGTACTTTCTCTGGTATTGGACTTTTAAACTTCCTTTTTCCACAGAGACATGCACAGGGTATTTTCTGTTCAATTTATTTCAAGTGGATTTTTTCCACGGAGGCATGCACAGGGTATTTTCTCTTGCAGGTTTCAAACCTCCTGTCTATGTTATTTGAGTATTTTCTCTGGTATTGGACTTTTAAACTTCCTTTTTCCACAGAGACATGCACAGGGTATTTTCTGTTCAATTTATTGCAAGTGGTTTTTTTCCACGGAGGCATGCACAGGGTATTTTCTCTTGCAGGTTTCCAACCTCCTGCCTATGTTATTTGAGTATTTTCTCTGGTATTGGACTTTGGATTTTGAAAACTTCCTGCGCACGGGTTGAATCAATTTATTGCAAGTGGATAACTTGCATTTTTTCCACAGAGACATGCACGGGGTATTTTCTCTTGCAAGTTCCAAACCTGTTGTCTATGTTATTTTCCACTAACATGCATAGGATAGTTGGTGGGTCAAGCCAACCAAAAAATACTTTATATGCTTTAGCCTGAGTTAAATCTAGTGGGACTTTTCCACTGAGACCAGCACAAAGAATTTTATATTGCAGGTTTGAATCCTGCTGTCCACACCATCATGATATTCAAGGTTTGAATATTGTTGTCCACACCATCATCAAATTCAAAGTTAAAATTCCAATGAGGCAAGACAACAAAGAAAGGAATTACTTAACATGCTTTAACTAGAAGTTGAATCAATGAATCAATTTACTGTATATGGAGTATGGAGATAACAAAGAAAGGAATTACTTAACATGCTTTAACTGGAAGTTGAATCAATTTAATCAATTTACTGTATGAGATTTTCCAACGAGACATGTACGGAGTATTTTCTCTAATATGGTATTGGATTTTTAAACTGTTGAATCAATATATTAAAAAAAAAAAAAAAAAAAATATATTGAAATTTAAAGTTCAAATACCTATGAATTAAGCTAACAGAAAAAACCAAAGAAATACTTATATTCTTTAACCATCATGCTAATAAAAAAATACTTATATACTTTAACCAAAATTGAATCGATTTATTGTACCCAGACTCTGTATGGTATTGGATTTTTAAACTTCTTGGGCCTGAGTTGAATCAATTTACTTCAAGTAGGAAATAAATAAATTATTAAAAGAGTTACTTAGTATACTTTAGTATGAGTTGAATCAATTTATTGCAAGTGGAAATAAATAAAGGAATTATTTAATGAGCTTTATAAATTAATTTGAGTATTTAAAATATCTAAAACAAATTTTAAAGATTTATAATTTTAAAATAATTTTTTTGTAATAAATTAATTTATGATGATTTTGAACCAATAGTGTGGTTTATTGTCTTGACCATGAATCAAACTGGTGAGTTCGATAAGCATCATCAAATTTCTTTGATGTGATTATTTCCAAAAAAAATCTTCTTATAATATATATATATATATCACAGGAGCTTAAATTAATTATATCATATATATATATATATATATATATATATATTGAATAAAAGCTAAGAAAGAACATATTATAATAAATATTTTAAAATTAAAAGATAAAGTGATTGTTTGCATGAGATTTTAAGTGGGTTTTCACATCTTAATCCCTTTAGTGTCACAAAGATAACAGATCCTTTCAGCCACAACACTTACAAATTATTCAATACCCATGTTTCATCATGTAGTTGGTGAGACTTTGTTCCTATTTTAACAATTTTGTTTTTCATTTTTACATTACCTACTAGTATAGATCAATATTAATCATGAATCTACCAAGCTCCAAGAGGAATGAAATCTTTTGAGGTGCAAACTTATTTTAGAGTGAAAAACTTAAAAAAAGTTTACACCTTGAAAGATCTAATCCCTCTCGGTGCTTGATAGATCCATGGTTAAGATGGATCGATACTAAATACAGGTCTAACTACCTAGATAGTAAACAAGCCTAAGCTCCATAGAACAAAATAACAATAGAAAGAATAAATTTGTATATCTATTATATTATGTAGAAGAGGATGCTTGATATATATAATAATGGAAGAGGCCCAGCCTTAGCAAAACATAATTATTTGGGTAGTTAGGGATATGAATGTAAACTTACAACTAATAATAGTTGGTTGTATGGGAAAATGGGACAAGAACAAGATACTAACATTCCACCTTAAGCTAAACATAGACAAAAATGGGTCTTGGCAACTAGGTCTAATCAAGTATCCATGTACAAACTCTCATAAATGGAGAAAAAGAGACATACCCATAGGAAAAAACCCTTCTTGAAAAGAGAGAAAAAAAACTAGTATTGAAAAAGGCAGTGCAGCTAAAATTGAGGTCTCGCATGGACACATTAAATGGCAAGGGCAAGATACCTATGGATGTTGAAAGCTCCAATTAGGAAGTATGACCAAAACTTTGAAGAGAAGAACCAAATAACCTCAATGAACTTGGTTGAATTGTGAAGCCAAAGAGGTTTGGTTGCAGAGGCATGAGAATGGTAAACATGACAACCACCACATAAATGCCTTAGAAAAATAGGTGTTATTGATGAACTAGAACAAGGGCTTTGAATATAAGAAACCATCATCAATTATTGAATCAACAATGGGGCCTATAAATGCTAAAAGATCCAAAGAAGAAATATGGCCAAAACTCTAAAGAGGGCCAAGTAACCCCAAATTGTCAATGCTTGAAAGATTCATGTAGAAATCCAATTAACAAATTTCAAACTTCTCAGGTAAAGAGATTGATCCTTTTAAATGAGTCCCAACTTAAAAATCCTTTTTAGGTTCTCATTTATAATCGACAAAAACATCATAAATGAGTGTCTTTATTGACACCAATCAATCTTGTCTATGTGTAAGGGTCATTAGCCACTACAACTGTTGACTCAAAGGAGGAATCGATACTCGATATGAGGCTCACTCTTACAAAATAGCTGATGTTGAACAAAATAGTGAAGCATGAAGAATCACCCAAGGAAGCATTTCACACCACCTTGCACAATGTTGAACTAGGTGGACATAAATGATGGGAATGGATGTCACAGATGATGGCAAAAGTATGGAGGCACTAGTTAAAGGTGACAATGATGTTGGACAACCATGGAAGAAACACTCCAAAGTGGCTAGCTCCAAGGTCTACAAAATAAGGTTGGTCATGGAGGTAAAGCCTAGTGACACTTTAAGTAGGCTCCATATAAGTACATTGTAGGAGTTTGTTAATGGTGTTGGATGTCACCAACAGTAGGGGGCCTACCCGATATGGAGTCCCAACTAGACCTCACATTGTTTGGAGTAGGAGACTCATTTGAATAATAGGCCCAATCGCCATAAATTACAGGTTTTCCTTAGCTACAATAAACAACATAAGAGAGTATGCAAACAACCTTTGAAACAAGCAAGTTGACACAATGAAGCATACAATTGCAATGTATAAAAGGTACTTTCATGGACAGGAAGAGAGAAAGTGGTCCTTTAGAAGAAAATTATTAGTACTATCCTAATAAAGACACACGAGAGCATAAAAAAGATTGTTAGTTAACCTGCAAAATAGTTCACAATGTAACAATAATCATAAAAACATGTAACAACACATATTCAACAATATGCATACCGAAGCCAACGAAATAGTTAATTTTCTTTAGTATGTATGAACACAAACATATACCTTAAACATTAAAAGAATAGTCTTACAATGTTCATGATACTTGCATGAAAGTGTGTCGACTCTGAGAGCTTCAAGTATTAAGTGAAAGTTCCAAGATACATAATTACAATGATGTGACACTAGCCCCAATAGTGGAACATTAAGCCACCACTTGCTACTCCAAAAAATGATTTTCTCTCCTATGCCAAGCTAGAGAAGTGAAGATGAAAAGTCCTTTTGATTTATCTATGAGAGTTTATTTATAACAAATGAAACAGTTATTCACCTCCCATGTGACTCTTGACTTCCCTCGTGACTCTTGAGCTCCCATATGACTTTTGAGCTTCTTTGTGACCTTTGAGCTCCTACATGACTCTAGGACTTCCTAGGCACTTTTCACATTCCATTTGTGACCCATGGGCTTCCACACATTTTACAGTTTCTCCTTCTTTTGGAAATATAAAATTACATTCCACAAATTGTGGCAAAATACATGGACAACGTAAGACTTTTGTGATGACACTTTGAGTAGCCATAATTTGGCAACTATGACATAATACTTCATTATAATGCATCAATGCCAAGTTCCTCTCTTTGCTATAATGTCTTTAGTTCTTCATCATAGATCTAACTTGTACTTCATCTTCACCCTCCCAAGGGGTTGGATAAGAATTGGAACCTTCTAAGTCAACATGAATTGCCATCTCTCTGTTGTACTTCAAGATTCCTTTACTCCTACATGATACAATCTTTCATCTTCACAAGTGTCCTTCTTGTAATATTTTCTTGCTGAGCTCCTCGATCATCATCTTTCCATGATAGGATGATAGCACCTACAAATAAAGTTCTCTCATGACAAGACAATATTAGTCCTAAAATCACCTAGTTTACCTTGTTTTCTCATGTGAGATGTTGACAATGATGGGACAATGTGTGGGGATTGAGAGAGAAGCTTGGAATGAAGGATTGGGCACTAGGAGTGCACAATTCACATTAGCAAGGAAAGAAGAGGCAATCATGTGTGCATTGTGCAGGACTTGGAGGCAAAGATGGTAGACTGGCTCACTAAGAATGCGTAATGTGCAGTGCTTGAGGAGAAGGGTCCAAATGTTGCGCAATTGAGTACTGCAAGGGTTGAAAGATAACCCTACTACTCATTGAAAGTGCACACTATGAAGTGAAGGAAAGGTTGGTCAAGACATTGCGTAGTGAGAAAGTTTGGGATACAAGGGTGGCAAACTTGGGCACTGTGACTGCGCAATGCACAATGACTGAGGGAGAGGATCAAAGGACTATGCATTTGAGCACTAAAAGGGTTCACAAGAGGCTCCACTATCCACTGAGACAACATAGTGTGTAAGGTAAGGAAGGGGTGATCAGAATTGCACATTGGGCAAGTGTAAACATCAAGACTGAGTGAATGAGCATTGTAGTTTCTCAATGCACATTTGAAGGAGGTTGTCCTCTAGGACTATGCAGTACGCAGTTCTAGGAGGTAGGGGCATCAACATTGTGACTTAGGATTGCGGAATACACAATAGTTGGAGGTTGCAAGTTGATCATTGATTGAGCAGGTAGTGAGGATAGAGAAAACTCAAAAAATGACTAAGTGTCAGATTAATGAGACAAGAAGGTGAGAGTAAAAGTATATAATAAGTCTACACAAACTATCAACCACATGACAAGAAGATACACAATACCCAAAATCATCATGTGTTCATTGAATTGACAACAAAGAGACACTTATATCCAAGTACGACACTTAAGATGTAACCCTTACGACTAAGGTGTTGATTACAAAGAGAAAGTGCACAATACCCTAGGAATGAGTCCAATGCATGTCCCTATGATAGATAGGATCCACAAATGCAAAAAAATGCACTAGAACTACCTCTTAAATATGTGCAAATGCTATCTTTCACAAAGAACGACATTTTCCCTAATAAAGGACAACACTTTGGATTTCTTTATAAAGGGACTTGAAACCTTAGAGAATAAGTATTAGATCACTCTAACTACTCGAAATGACAATTCATCTGATCAATGGGAGGCTTCAAAATTTGAATGTAGGCTAAAATTTGGAGGGTGTTGTAGGAACGACAACACTTGGTGATTCACTGGAACAACCCCAACTTCTCTATTCAGGTCTAGTTTTATGCACAAAGTCTAGCCTTTAAGGAAGCATTGATTCACTATGTGGATCACCTCATTTTCCCACTTATCCCAGTTATAGGTGTAGTCTCTCCTATTCCCTTTCTCAGTTCAAACAAATCTACAAGGATTTCCATATCTCAATTCTTTCGATTGGGGATAAGGATAGTATATATTCGCAAGTTAGGATTATTAGAGTTTTATTTCCATCTCTGGTGTTGTTTTTCTGCCAGTAGGCCTATTCAGTACCCCAACAAAGTCACTTTCAGGAAACACAAGCATTTCTTCGCTGCGAGCAAGCATGTTCAGTACCTTAGTGAAGTTTCTTGTTTCACCTCTTGTGCATGAAGCCTTTCTCTTCATTCACCCCTTGTTTTATTTTCAATATGCTCATTGGCATTTTATCAACTTTTTATTGCTAGGGTGGAAGATGCATCCCGACTTATTTGTAAGAAAGATAGGTTATTCCTTTTGTAAAAACTCTTATATACCTTTGAAATTAATATGCTCACTTTTATTTTTCTCCTTTCCCTTCTCTACTTGATTGGATCGGCAAGAAAACACCATTTAGTTCACAATGTCGAGTTAAGGAATGAAGATCCTATGATAGATACGAGCATCATGGTTATGCTTAAAGATTTACGTTCGAAATGAATCTTATTTTCCATTCAAACATCATTAACCTTAAAAATATTAGACCCAAGCAAAGAAGAGGGACCAAAATTTAGCCTAGTGTTGTTGATATTCACAATGCCCTTTAAAACATTTGCCATGTTTTTCAGAACCAAACAAGACACTTCCACACAAGTTCTTATCAAAACAAAACATAAGCAAAGACACGAAAGAAAGGGACATAACATAAAAGAGATAACATAATAATAATAACACATGTAAAACCAGTAAAGGCCATGTAGAGAAAAAAACTCAAATGAAAAGGGGAATGAAGGAAGAGTGTTGTAATGTGATGCATAAGTAAATAGAATGCAAATTAACAAAAGGATAGGACTAAACCTAAATCCTAATCTATATAAACTAAAAAATTAGGATTATGTGAAATCAATTTCTAAAGTAACCATAAAAGTTGCTCTTGACCTGAAAACAGAAAGATATCAAATTTTAAAACCATTACAAAACAATGTACAAAGATAACGACGTTTACTTAAACAATTTTCACAAGAAATTGAAGGTCTCACCTGCAAGCAAAACAATGCGTTATAATGACTTGCTTTATCCAATTTGTATACTTGCGTCGAAGAAAGGAACTTGCAAATGTGAGTTCATAAACATGTTTATTAAGCTCAAGATAAGATTGGTAATTATGATTAATAGAAAAGCTCATGAGGTATGCCTCTTATAACTAGTCGACGATTGGATCCTAATACTAAAAACAACTAATTCGAAAAGATTGAAAGTCTTGCAGAGATAAGCAATTAATCAATGCGTTGGCCTAATGAGGAGAACCTCGTGAGAAAGAGGTAACATGATATTTTTCAAGAACTTTGTCAAGATCATTAGGGCCTGACATAACCATCAGTAAAATCTGGAGTTCCTCAACTTCTTGACAATTATCCAAACAGTGAGATAGTGAATCATAAAAATTTGCGGTTTTAATGCAATCAACAAATTTAAGCCAACAATTGTCATCAGATAGACTAGTGGGAAAATAATTAATGAGATGATCCTTGTTATTATGTTGATAAGATATATCAATAAACACATAATATCCTCTATCATCCGAAGATAAACCTGTGCCAGTTAGAGAGGTTTTATAAATGTTAAGTACATTCATCAAGGATATGCATTCCAAGTCCGATTTCAGCACAAGGGGTTTCCAGGAATCATTAGCTCTATCTTAAGGATTAAGAATATTAACTTCAAAATGTTGAAAATCATTCAAGAGTGAGCTTAGATGAAATGAAACAATGTAGAGAAAATAATCATGCAAGATAATTCTAAGCTAACCTGGTTTAGGGATGTCATCACGGTCGTGAGATCCTGACATAACCATCAGTACAAGCTAAAGTGCCTCGATATCTTGACAAGTCCCCGAACTTCCAAAAATTATATGATTAAATTTAGAAGGCATGGTTAGGTCAACATCTATGTGAGGACAACTATCACAAGTTATCTCCATGAGATCATTATTGCTCATATGGCAGTTGCTAAAATCAATAGTTTCATTGGTCATTTCATCATCATCAAACAAATTACACAATAAATGCTTAATAACTAAATTGCTTTCTTCTTCATCACACACAATGATCCAGATGGATATTGGTGGCCACTCGCCTATTCCACCTAGACCTCTAGTTGATTTCATCTGTTTCCTTGTTTATTTCAACATTTACTACTTTTAGTAGTTTTTCGAGTCTTGGACTTCCAGAGTATTTTTGACCCCCTAAATGACAGTTTTTAATTTTTATTTTTTTTAATTTTTATTTTCAGTTCCGTTGCAAGCCTATAGCCATAGGAAGTGACCTACCGCAAATCCTGTAATACTTGGATATACCTTTCCAACAAGGTATCGTACACGCCAAACAGAGATAATATGACCAAATTAGGACCCCAAGAAATTAGATGCCCAACTAACCCCAACGAGGCCCACAAAATCTCGATGTTACATCCAATGGTGTTAGGGTTTTCTCTTGTTGCTCACTAATAAATATGCCCTTGAGCCTCATTGTAACATAGTTTAGAGGCATCCAGCCGCCACATCTCTTCTCCAAGATAAGCTATCATCGCTCGAGCTAGTTTATTTCCATTCTGTTTGTAAGCATATTTCAGTATTTTGATATTCATGAAATGAAGTGTTATTTCCATTGCATCTCTGTATTTATGGTTATATTAGTAATTTTTTGTGTTCCAGTTTAAGTTCGGATTAGTGGTATCAGAGCAGTCTGCTCTTTCTCTATTTTTCTTTGCATGTCCCGAACGAGGTCAAGGTATAAGGAGTTAGGTCTCGATTTAGTTGAACCTTTGCAAGACCAGCCTCGCAAACCCCGAAGGCCTCCCATGGTGGAAGAAAATAAAGACAATGGGGTAGGAGATCCTTTCAAAATATTGCTCGAGGAAGATCTCAAGTGACAGAGGAACGTGATGATGGATAACTTTGCCCAAATCCTCCTACGGCTACCCAGAAGTGATGCATCTTCATTCAACAACCACTCTAGAGGTGCCACTCCTTTTAAGGTACAATTTAACTTTGATATTCCCATATTTGAGGGCCAAATAGATGCAAACATCGTAGATAAATGGTTGAATCTGTTGGAAGGATATTTTCTAGTTCATGACTTTTCCAGTCTAGAAAAAATTACTTTTGCACTTCTCAAAGCCACCTTACATGTCAAGGACTGGTGGGAAACCTACTGTAAACAAAAGGATAAGAGGGAATCCTCATTGTTTTTAAACGCACCCACTTGGGATTCTTTCTGATATGCCATTAAGGAACAATATTACCCTGTCAGGAGCTATGTAGATAAGTACATAAAGTGGACCATGCTATGACAAGGAAGGGACCAAGATGTGTCGAAGTTCACAAATGTTTTCCATACCCTCTGCACAAATTTGGGTATCAAGGATTCTAAGCGACATTTGGTACTCAAGTAATGCAACTGTCTACACAAGTACATCCAAGACAAGATGGAGTTCCTGGATATGTCCTCGCTCGACATGTCATACCAAAACGTTATCAAGATTGAGCAGAAGTTTAAATAGAAGAAGTGAGACTTTGGATCTGTAAATCTGAAGCAAGGAAAAGGCAACCCCAAACCACAGAGAAAAGGCCAAAGCCAAGGTGGATCGACCCAAGACAACCCACTGAAGCCACAAGCAAAGAACAACACCACGAAGACAAAGGACACGGGAAAATGATGTGAGTTTCATAAGAATTCCACTCACAACACAAGTGAGTGTCAGGCTAAGAAATCACTGGTGGTTGAGTTGAAGGCTTCCGATTCAGATGCATGCTCTAACTCTGAGTTAGAACCCAACAAGGGGAATGATAAAGGGATGTAGATCATTGACGCAGAGTCTGGTGCCACCATGGCCACCACCAAGATCTAGAAGAAAGAGGTTGAAAATCTAGAGGAGGGGGAACGCCTCTTCCACTCACATATGTGGGTGAAGGGTTCTCTGTTGCAGTTCATTGTCAACAGTGGGAGCCAAAAGAACCTCATTTCAGCAGAAGTCATGTAGCGGTTGGTCCTACCAACGATAGGACATCTGCAGCCTTACACCATCAAGTGGCTTCACCAAGGACATATTTGTGTTAGCCAGCAGTGTTGCCTTCCCTTTGGGTAATAAGTTGTACAGGATACCAAAGGTAGCCCCACCTGCCTCCATCTCTTTGATCACTACAAAGAAATGCAATAAGATCATTTCCTAAACTAGGAAATTTGTTTTTCTTATGATACGCCCTCAGGGAAAGAAGAAGGTTTTGGCCACGACTTCCAGACCAGGCTCCTCCACATAACAACAGCAGATGGACAAGGTCATGGAGGAGTACAAGGATATTTTTCCCTCACCTACAAGGGTACCTCTACACTATCAGGTCAAGCACTTCATTGATCTAACCCCGAGGGTGCCACTACCCAATGGATCGATCTATCGACGCTATGTTCTGGAGAATGATAAGATCAAGAGGTAGATTCAGGAGCTGTTACAGAAAGGGAACATTAGGCCAAGCTCATCACCCTATGGGAGCCCAATTGTATTGGTATAGAAGAAGGACGAGACTTGGAAACTTTGTATTGAATATCAGGCACTGAACAAGATCACTGTCTGGAATAGGTACCCAATCCCACGAATTGATGACCCTCTGGACCAACTCAAGGGGCCCAAATATTTCAGCAAGATTGAATTGAAGTCTGGTTACCACGAGGTGCCTATCAAACCCTCTAATGTGTGGAAGACTGTCTTCAAATCCAAGGAGGTCCTTTTCGAATGGTTGGTCATGCCTTTAGGGTTAACAAATTCCTCCACAACCTTCATGCAATTGATGGACATATTACAACCCTTCACCAATGCATTCATGGTGGTGTATTTAGTTGACATCTTGATCTTCATCCAGAGTTGGGAAGAGCACCTCCAACATATTCGACAGGTCCTTCAAACCCTGCGACAACACAAGATGTGTGCTAATTTGGAGAAATGCACCTTTGGCATGACCTAGGTTCAATATATGGGGTACATCAGTGATGAGAAGGGTGTGCATGTAGACCTAGCCAAAATACAAGTCATTTGGGATTGTCCAGCCCTAACTAATCTGACAGAGCTCCACAACTTTCTGGGTCTTGCCAAATTCTACTGCAAGTTCGTGTTGGGGTTCACTCATATCACTTGGCCTTTAATTCAAGTCACTAAGGGTGGAGTGAAATCAAAGTTCTTTTGGTTTGAAACCCAACAGTAGTTTGTTGGTTTGAAGCATCATCTCTTCTTTGCACCAGTGCTTACATTACCAGACCTACAACAACAATTTGACATTGAGACAGACGTCTCTGACTATGCTATTGATGTAGTTCTTACTCAACAGGGGCATCCATTGGCTTACCACAGTGAGACACTTTCAGAATCAGTCCGAAAGTATCCCACTTACGAAAAATAAATTTTTTCCATTGTGCAGGCATGTTGTCAATGGAAGCATTACATTCTAGGAAAGGAAACAGTCTTCCACACAAACCGTCGACCTCTGCAGTTCATACAAACACAATGGAAGTTGCAAAACAATTGCCATTAGAAACGTTCCACCTTCCTACAATAGTTCCATTTGAACATTAAGTACAAGAAGGGAAACACAAATAATGTTTTAGACTACCTCTGTCGACCACCAGTCATGGCGTTGATCATTGTGCTCGACTCATGTGGACACGAGACTTCGGGGTGTCCGCATCTTTACTAGAGGGGTCCATAATTTGGCAACACATACTTGACACTCCTGGAAGGGAAGCAAGTTCTAAATTTTCATCTTTAGGATGCACTATTATGCCACCCGTGACACATCTGTATTACTTCAAGCAAGTGTGCCAAGATGATTTGGGAGGCACACTACAATCAGGTCGCTAGACATTTTAGAGTAGAGAAAACAGTGGCAGTATTGCAAAAGTATTTTTATTGGAAGAAACTTCGTCAAGATGTTGGGAAGTAAATTAGATCCTTCACCACCAGTTCCATTTCCAAACTAACCATCAAGAAGTAAGGCCTATATACTCCTTTACCTACTCCTAGTCAATCGTGGGAAATCTATCTCCATGGATTACATGTCAGGCCTTCATTCTACTAAGCACGACAATGACTGCATTTTCATGTTCATTGATAGATTCTCTAAGATGGCCATCATGGCGGCCTACAAGAAGAGTATCACAGCAAAGGCCACTGATAAGCTCTTCTTTGAGCGAGTGTGGGTACACTTTGGGATCCCATATTCCATTGTCTCAGATCGGGAGAGCAGATTCCTGAGTGCATTTTGGTCAAGTCTTTAGTCGATGCTAAATACAAAACTTACTATGTCCACAACTTTCCATGCCCAAACTAATGGCCAAACATAGGTTTTCAACAGGATGATCGTATATATTCTATGCATGTATAACTTGAAGCATCTACACACATGGGATGAAAGTCTCCTCTATGTCCAACACAACTACAACAAAGCTCTCCATAGCTCAATAGGTCATAACCCCTTTCAGGTAGGGTTGGTATTTTAGCCATTATTTCCCATTGATGTGGCCATACCATTTGTAGCCACTCAGGAAGATTCGACTCACGTCTAGTTCGAATCGGATAGGGCTAACAACTTCATTGAGCACATTCAACACATCCGCCAGCAGGTCCATGATATATTGGACATAACTAATTCTAAGTACAAGCATTGCCATGATCAACATCGAATACCACATAAGGTCCAGGTGGGCGACAAAGTTTGGCTACATTTGCAGAAGGAGCGCCTCGTTGGACCCCACCGTAAGCTTCACCCGCTTTGATATGGGCCATACACCATCACCAAGGTTATCAGTGGCATTGCCTTTGAGCTTAACATCCCACTATTCCTTGGTCTGCACCCAGTGTTCAATGTAGACCGCCTTCAACCATACTTTCCACCATTGTTGGACACATCTGACATTGCAGAACAACGCACACCAATAGAGCTCAACCCGGATTGCATGGAACAAACCACAATGGATCAACTCATGGACACGCAGATCAAGAACACTCACCAACAAAGGATCCAACTATATTGAGTTTTCAAAGCAAGCCAACTCCTTCACCAGGGCCAGTGGCTCACCAGGGACCAGGTTCAATAGAAATTTTTTCACCTCATGGAAGCTTTGCATGCAATGGGTACCATTTCTTCATAAGGGAAGAGGACTGATCCATGTAGATATTGGTGGCCACCCACCTATTCCACCTAGACCTCCAGTCAGTTTCGTATGTTTCCTTGTTTATTTCAACATTTACTATTTTTAACAATTTTTGAGGTTCTGAACTTCTGGAGCAGTTTTGACCCCCTAAAAGAAGTTTTTTTTAGGTCCATTTTTTTTAGAATTTTTTGAGGGGCCTACCACACATCGTGTAGTACTCAAAGAGACATTTCCAATAAGGTATCGTATGTGCCAAACAAAGATAATATGACCAAGTTACGACCCCGAGAAGTTGCACTACAACAAAAAAAGGTCATTGGTGAGGGTCATGCCTATGATGGACCTTTAAGGTTCGTCACCATTGTTGCATATGGTGACATTCCTTAAAAAAATGTTGTTGTAAGAGCATATAGTGATGGTCCTTTAAGGTTTGTCACCAAAGTCATTTTCAATGACACTTTTGGTGAGGGTTGTTAAAGGCCCATCACTAATTCTCTCTTTGGTGACGATCTTTTATTGGTCGTCATTATCTTTTTGGTTACTTTTGGTGACTGTCAAAAATTTTCATCATCATTGATCATTCCAATGAGTTTTTGATGAAGCTATGTGATTGTTGCTATATTTTTTGTCAAATTATAACTATTTTATACCATTGTTATGGAGTCTTTTTCTTTATGTGTCCAAGGCTCTGAAATTTAAGTGCGGGCCAAAATTTTGGAGGGTGTTGTAGTTGCTACAACAAAGCCTTCACCTTCTTGCTAGCTTCTTTTTCAACCATTGTCTTGAATTCTACGAACTTGGAGAATGTCTCATATTTCTTCCACATGAATAATTTCCAACACTTCCATGAGAAGTCATCAATAAAAATGACAAAATATTTGTGTCTAACAGTGGAGGTTGTTGAGAAAGGTCTATAAACATGATAGTGGATCCTTTCTAGGATTGCATGTGCTTTGTTGTCCTAATCATGGAATGTGGATTTTATGTGCTTCCGCAATGTACATCCTTTGCACACATCCTATTACTTAAGTGCTCCTTTAGGGAGGCCAGTGGTTATTTGTTTTATAATATTCAAGGTACCATGATGCAAATGGCCAAGTATTTTGTGCCAAAGTTCATTGACATCGCAACCTACACTTTCTTAGCCTTAGTGCTTAATGCAACACAATCTTCCACATCTAGCTTATATAGGTTCTTCACACGAACCCCGATTTGCTTCACCTGTCACATGGTTATGTGTCTCAGGAACGCTTTTCCTTTGATGAATATCACTTCACAACCATGGTCTTCCAAAACTGTAACAAAGATGATATTTTTCTTTAGGCCTAGAACAAACATGACATCCTTGAGCCTGAGAGGGGATCCTGACTCCCTTTGAAAGGTGATTGTACCAATAATAGTCACATTGTAACTTTTTTCATCCCCTAGTTTAATGTGCATCTACAGATCTTTGTCCTCCAAGTCACTAAAAAAATATTACACCTTGTCATGTGGAACAATGCACTTGAGTCCAAGAACCACATACTCCCCATCATTGTGCTAGACATGCACACAATAAGGGTAAAGTCAAGCTTGAACTATGAAGCCAAGGTTTAACATGCTCCTCCTCCTAAGTTCTTCTTGCTTGCATTTTTGTGTGGACACTTCATGGCATAGTGCCCGCATTCATGATAATGGAAGCATTAAATTTTTGACATATCTTTTTTCTTTCCCTCTTGACTGGATTCTGGTTTGGTTTGACATTTATTCCCTTTTCCCTTCTTTCCCTTTCAAACCAATCCAGAGTTTTCTTTATCCTCGCCCTTGGATGAGGTCCCATCTCTGGTATTCCGCCTTATTTCCTCCTATACCAAATCAGACCATAAGTGTTCCCAATTCGGTAGTTTCTCCCTTCCATTCACTGAATCTTCATAGCTATGCCAACTCTTGTGAAGGCCTAGAAGGGCTACGCTTACCAAGTCATCCTCTGAAACAATAACACTAAATATTGCAAACTCATAACGAACTTGTGTGAACCTATTCGAATACTGCAGGATAGTGTCATTCTTCTACATCTTGATATTTCAAAGTTTATCCTTGAGCTCTGGCTTCGCGTTGTCACTACTATTCTGGAATAGATTTGCCAGTGTCTACCACATTGCATAAGTATTTTATTTTCCATGGAGATTGGTGACAATGGGGTCTTGTACTCCCTCCAATAGATCTCGTACTCCCTCCAATATTATTCTCCTCGCCTTGGTTACATCTTTCTTCCACTGAGAAACATTTTCGACATCATATTTCGCTAGTTTTGCAACATCTCCCTTGATGTATTCTAGATATCCATTGTCAACGAATACATCCTCCTTGTGATCCTTCCATGCGATGAAATCATAGTTGCATTCCAAGGCATACTCTAGCCTCAACCCATTGAAGGTCATCTTCTTAGCTCTGAAGAGATCCTGCTACATTGAACTGCAAATTTGAACCTCATGAGAAACAACTTCGAAATTCCTGCTCCAATGTGAATCCTACTCTAATACCATGTAGAAATTATGGTGTAGATGTTCAACTGCTCATTACGTTTTAATCAAAATTACAAGATAAAAACCTAGTCTACTACAATATGGAAGTTAACTCCCAACTTAGAAAAAAAAAATCAGACATGCAATAAGAAATAACACACATGCACACAATATCTTTCTTGGGGAAAGAAATCTGGTAAAAACCCCAATGTATGCTTGCATTAATATGATGAACATAGATGTATTACAATTTCTTTGCTCAACTAGCACAACCTATTAGTGAATAACCTCTCTCTCTACTCATTGAGAAGCTCTGGCCCAAACTTAGTCAATTTATGCCTTTTCTTGAGCCCCTATTTCATTGTGCAATTCCTTGAGAAATTATTCCCCTACTATTTAGGAAATTTTCCAAAATGGATTGCGCAATTCCCAAGGTTGATCATCTGATTGCATGCAATGCTTGTACACTCAAGACTAGTCTACAATTGATGTCACACTACCTTGGAATCTTGACCACGGCTGGGGAACTTGAATTCTTTGCATGCACTAGTTATTTTGGGATGATTGATCAGTTAATTAGATGATCACTAAGTTTGACTGAAGTCCCACTACACAACTGACCTTCCACGAGTTCCTCCAACAATTAGCACTAGTTTTCTTGAATACAACTTGAGATAACTGACTTTGATTGATACAAAGTAGCAATCAAAAATGCTTAACTAAACTCTAACTCCTCTAACACGAATTTACTCAGTAAACTAGGTGACACAAGGCATGTCAAACAAGTTAATTGCATCCAAGTTGTATGTTGATGTGAAAATTCATTTTTTCTCAATTTAATGAAAGAAAAATCAAATTAAGAATATATTACTGCATTTTTCAACAATCCTTCAGGTGAATCTAATCCATGTTTTCGATGACAATCAATAGTTCCAACACAATAATGTGTTGATAATAGCAATCAATAGATAGAAGTAGCATTCAAACTAAATGAAACAGTCAAAAAACACATATTAAAATAAAATTGATGGAGACCCCGAAAAGTACTCCAACTATGATACTGCTTATCCACATTCAGCAAAATTTCCTCCATCGCTCTTCTCATGAAGCACACCTTTGTTGTCGACCTCCATCACCCTAAATCCCATCATTTTTTGTCAACCTCCATTACTCCAATTCTTGAAGAACCCATCAACAACGTAAAGACGAACCCCTAATCCTTTACCTCTGCCTTTTTTACTAGTGCTTCATATTGAAAATTTGAAGACAAAATTTTTCTTTTCTCTTAAAAAATTGTCTTAAAATCCCCCTCCGTGTAGTAGTGCCAAATGCAATGATAGACAAGTTGTCTCTAATCGTATCAATAGATATGAAAGGGACAAAAGAAGAATTGATGTCCGACAAATCTTGTAAGTAAAAGTTGTCGTGTTCTTCTTAGTCAACTACCCCCACAAAACAAAGAGCCCAACAAATCGTTGTCTTAATATAAGATAACATGAATGGTAAGTAAAATAACGACCTCGGTATAGGCGCAAGACAGTAGTTTCCTGCAAGCTCGTGGATTTAGGCTGCACTGTCAGAGTCAATTTTGCAGTTGTTAGATAATATTGTCTTAAATTGATATGTTTGTGTCTTAATTGTTACTTGTCTTAAATAGGTTTCATCTAAAGTGGCCATTGTCCTAAATATAAATTTTTGTCTTAAAATGTTTTTTGCTCAAACTGTTTTTGTCTTAAATATAAAGTTTTGTCTTAAATTATTTTCATCATAAATTGTTTTTGTCTTAAATATAAAGTTTGTCTTTAAATGTTTGTCTCAAACTACTTTTGTCTTAAATATAAAGTTTTGTCTCAAAATATTTTTGTCTTAAATATAAAGTTTTGTCTTAAAATATTTTTGTCTCAAACTGCTTTTGTCTTAAAATATTTTTGTCTTAAACTATTTTTGTTTTAAATATAAAGTTTTGTCTTAAAATATTTTTGTCTCAAACTGTTTTTGTCTTAAAGTTTATATTAAGACAATTCAATTGATACTAAATTTTAATGTAAAATAACTAAAATAAAAAGTGATTTTTTAAGACAAAATATTTCTTTTGTCTTAAAAAAATGTCTTAAAAGTGCCCTCGGTGTAGTAGTGAAAGAGGGATTCTACGAGACATGATCTCCCTCCTTAACTCCTCACTCTCTCGAAGATTCCTCAATCAAATCTCATTAGCTCAGAGTTGCAGACAACTGAGTCATGAAGTTCACTGGTAGCCAAGCTTGTGACATTTGAAGACCAATTGATATTGATATTGGAGCCAGGCCTCCCTAAATTCAAATAACATAAACCTAAGCCACAAATACCATAATGACGTAGCCTAAGCCACATATACCCACAGAATGCAAATAAAATAACATGTCACACTATGTGCCTGTCATGTCCCAAGATGAACACCAATATCAATGGTGAAACCCTCTTAAACCAGCGTTTAAGTCTTTTGATTGAATATCTAAGTGGAAGCTATCAAACTTGACCAAAAAACATTAATTCCACTTATTTCTATTATAATTCCCATATAATAGAAATATTTCTAACCCATACTTAAAAGCTTATCTTTCCACCATTCCACAAACCTTTGCACGTATATTGATGCTCCCCTTAGCGCATTAAATCTTCGTCGTCGATATCATTCCTCAATCCGACGGTTATCACGTCACCGAATCACCATCTAGCTTGTCCGATCTCCACCTTTGATCTGTCTCATCCGATCCAACAACTATTGTGTCGTCCGCTTGCCAACTAGTCCAGACAATCTCCACTGTTGATCAATCCCGCTCCATTCAACGGTTATCACACAATCTCGTGCAAATATTTCCATGACTGATATCAGGTCGAGAGTGCACAAGAAAAGTAGTTTTCTCATGCTAAGTGTCAACCACTAAGGTTAATTGCGTGAATTTTGGGAATTCTTCTTACCACCCTTAGGCGTGCAAGAAACTACTTACCACTTACGAAGACCTCTCCATCATTCTACACATTTCTCACCCTTCTGTCGACACATGACTTTAATCTCTACCATTCATCTTCTTCACTTTATTTTTCACGACTTAATCATAGCGGACTGTCACACACAATCTCGTCTATTGATCTAACTGATCCAATGGTTCCTATGCACTATTACATTCTTTTGTTTCTTATTGTGTAATAGCCCATTCGGCTTTCTGCCTGCATATTTGTTCACACCTTATCGTCTTCACTTGTTTTGATCTCGATCTCTGCTTTGTTACTTCATTTCTTCGTACCTTTACAGTTCCTTCATAAATCCTTAGGTTTTAAGAACCCTTACAGTTATACCTTCACTGTAACATTGAAGGTTTTCTCCAATATTGTCTATGTGTAAAAGTGTAACACTCTTCTCTGCACCTCTTCTCTAATTTTGCACACCTGCAACCTATGTTACGCAGAATTACTCTAGTCCACACACAATTATAATTCAATTACTCAGTACACACACATGAACTCGAAAATTGCACTATTGTATTAATAAACAAACATTAACACAAGAATTTCTTCCTCGGTCTGATCTTCTATACCAGTGGCCTTTCCTTTCCTTTCCCGTAGGCTTATAGCCAAATCCTACCTAATCTCTAACTAACTGACTGATTGATTGACTGTGCTAAACTAACCCAGAAGTCTCAGTGTGTGAGCCTGGGCTTTGATACCATTTGTACCATATAACTGCAATTAAACATAGAAATAAATTTTTTATTTATTAATGTTCTAGATGACATTACTAAGGTAGGCTGACAACTGTAGTAAATGATCGGGTTCAATCATCCCTGCAAGAATTAAAGTCCCTCCCTACTGGCTCACTCATGGTGACATCTCACCATGGCAATGGAGGGACTTCCAACATCCTCTTGTCGGTGCCACTGTTATAGCATTAATGCTAAGGGGATGGGTTAAGCGGGACTTTCTCTACACGGTTTGATGGTCGGAGATCCACTGCCCTCGCAAGTTAGAATCAATTTACAGTGTAATTCATTTGAATAGACAAGGATTGGGGTCATTTGGCTATGTTATGGTTCGGCTCTTTGGCTCTGCCATAGGAAGTGTGACAAAGGTGAAAGAGTGGCTACCTAGTTCATTGCTTAGCCATGCCTATGTCCTCAACCCTACAACTATATTCAAACCCTCCTAACTGATAACTCTGGAGTTTTTCGTTTAAGGATTCTCTGCTATTATCCTTTGTGCATCCCATCATGAGCTTTGATGGATGATTGTTGAGGGTTTAATGCTTCCCTTATGCATAGGTGAAACAACTAAAGAATGGACTTAGAGATTCCGGTGGAGTGGGTCGATTCCACGTGGCAGCATGAGGTAAACTACAATTTTCATAGGGTTTGATGTTTAAGTTTATTCTCCAACTTTTTGTTAATGCTCATTGTGCATCTACAGGTTTCATCCGTAGCTCAAAGGATGGTAATCTTCAACCTAGGTAAATTCCTTCGTTTTATTGCAAGGTTTCGTATTGACAGCCAAGATGTTATTCAATTCCTGTCCTCATTCCAAGAATTCTCTGTGTAGGTACGTGTATCGATGGTTCGAAACTCTGCATCCGACATGGGGTTTTTGGTGACAACAATGCTCTTATTGAAGCTTACCATCTTCTTTGTTCAGGTGGGTTTTTTATTCAAATCTTTCCTGGTATTCCAAGTTCTAGAACATGCCTTCAATTGACAGAGGGTTTTCAAGAAGTGTAATTAACTAATCTCCTAAGCCTTGCGGCTAGAATGTTGCCATTGCTAGCAAATGTAATTAGTTATTTTGAACATGTTGGCCTTTGCATTATCAACATGATAGCTTTGGATTTAGCTGTTTGGTTCCATGGAGGTTTCTGCGAGAAGCCTAACTGTATATTTCTTGGTATAAGGATTTATATATATTAAATGTTTATATCTAATCCGTCGTGATAGCTCGACTTAAGATATTTATTGAGATTTTGATTTATTTCTGTGTCGGTTTAATTTCGCGAACTAAATTTCATTGTTTATTATGTAATTGGGTCGACTGTGATAATATATCTATGGATGTTAGCACTTTGTCTCTAAATATAATCATCTTAGTCCTACTTGATTATAGTTACGAATTAAGAACTCAGAGGGTCAGGGTTTTTAACATAGGCTTTTAACATAGCCTAGGTACTTGGCTCATGGTGAGTTCTCTCCATAACTCGACCAAGAGCCGATAAACCCTATCTCGTTAACTATTTGCATTCCAAAGCCGTAGGATGGTTTGGTCGATTAATTTATATAGGTTTCTTCTGTCATAAATAGGTAGGAAGGTACCAATGTAAATTCTGGAAACTAATATTTTATATATTTGTGTATGTTTTCCAAAGGACTGTGTAAAATCTAGTGATATAGTTAAATATAGAAAGACAAGAAAAGAATATTGATTCTCTGAACTAAACCCTTCTTTGCTAATGCTTAGAATATTTATGTAAATAATCACTTCTATGTAAATATATACAATCATTATTTCTTGTATGCCCTGATTACATGTAGAAATTTGATAGCAATGAAATGTATCTAGAGACAATATTTTCTGATCTTATCAGTGACATAATAACGTTAATAATATAATCTAGCATGTTAACTTACTCTCTGTTGTAAAAGTAAACAATCTACTTTTCCTAGTAATGATTATTGTCACAGTAATATTGCTTATCTCTTTTCATGTGTTGAGTGTGATTTATGCACGTAACTCCTTTAATTTGGAAGGTCTCTCCACCTAGCCTCGGATATGGAAATTAGGTCGAGAATCCCCCTCTGAGTTCTTCCAACTTCTCAATGATATACAGTCTGGTACCTGGTACCTAATATATCGTCTGGTACCTTGGGCGTCAGGACTATGTCCATCCTCAAGTCTCGTACCGCGCAGTTGTTATCAAAGTTTCTTTCCCACTCGCTAAATTGCCCAAATCTAGGAAAAAAATAATCACAGTAAAGTTTTCCTCCTTCCAACCCCCTTCAGGGTTCTATCCTTTCTCCTTTTGAAGGAAGAAGATGAGAGAACTCTTTATAACTGTTTTCAGAAGTTAATTCAAGTGATTCTCTAGATCAAAATATTTTAATGAACAACCTAATTGTTTTAACAATTAAGCAAAATAAAATTAAGAGTGGTAAATAAAACTTGGTTAAAACAATTGTTGGTGTATCACTAAGTGTTAATTTTACCTAATATTTCTGGTTCGCCTTGAGCCTAAGTATTACATTTTACCAAATATTTCACCTAGCCCTTATAATTTTATAGTTGAGTTTGTTTACTTTTAAATTTCAAATATACAAAATAGACGAACTAAGTGGAAAGATTGGGTAAAATGTAATATTATAGTATTATCAACAAATAAAATATTAATTTAGAAGGGGAGTCATTTAATGACACTAATCCATAAAACTATAAATTCATGGATTGTTGAAAAATAATAGTAATTATTTTATTTTTATTACAATTATATTTTATTATTAAATATTTTTAATAAAATTATATATATATAATTAAATAATTATACAACTTAGACCCATCTTAACTCCAACTCTACCAAGCATCGAGAGGGATCAAATCTCTTTTCATTTTAAAAGAAGTTTTCAAGTTGAATTATTAATTATAATTAATGATAATTATCGATATAAATATAATTACTAATTTAACGTTTTTTAATCTGATTTGAAAATAATTTCGGAAGAAATCACATTGGTAGATTTAGGTCGACGCCTTTCGAACCAGCCAATGTGGTTCATCATGAGACCAGATGAAAGATCAGATCAAAGCAGAAAGTTAAATAGGGAGTCCAGACCTTCTAACAGCTAAGGGAAAAAATGGCTAGATAACGGCTATTTTTGACTGGATGAGAAAAAAGGAAAAATTACTAATTTATTTAATTATTATTTTTATTATATATTTATTTATTTTAATTTATTCTAAAGATGAATAAATAATAAATACATTATATAATAATATCTAACTAACGTGACTCTTAAAATAAAATAATTGTTATTTATTTACTCAAATCTAAATAGATAATAATAATATCTAACTAACCTAACCTTAAAAATAAAATTATTTACTATTTATTTATTTATTATTATTAAAAATATTAAGCTTAAAAATGTGAAAGAAATAACATGTTATAAAGGAAGAAATTTTATTTTTATTTTTATTTGGTTATAGTTATTATGAATACTCAAATTTCGTTTTAATTAGGTTATTTTTTGAAAAAAATATAATAATAAATAAATAAATGGCTGAATATTAAACTTAAATGAAATTCAGAAGGAAATATTTAGTTATAAAAATGAATAAATAATAGAAATTCTTTCATGTACTAGGAATAATGGAATTTAATATTAATTAAGGTATTTTTTAGTTAAAGAAAAGAAAGAAAGAGGGAAGGGATCAAGGAACTAACGTTAAGGGGGCAAATTAAAAAATATAAAAATTGGAGGGAGGAGAAGGAGAAACAAAAGGGAGGAAGCTAAAAGGAAAAGGTCGGAATCTAGCGGCTACTAAGATTATTAGGTCGCCTTTCAATCTCTATTGACTTCCCTAATTTTTTAATTTATTTTCTTTATTTTATTAATTTGTTTTTATTTATTTTATTTTTATTTTGATCGGGTCAAAATGTTAAACATTACAACATCTATACCATACTCAAATCAAATGTTTAAATAGGAGTTAAGTTTACTTATGAACCTCAAATATAAAGACATTTTTAATAAAAAGTGGAACCGGTGAGGGGAAATCTTGGATAAAATATAATATTAAATTATTGTATTTTACCCAATATTTATTACCACTCCCACCTAGTAAAAATGGAAATTACTAATTAAAATATAATAATATTACATTTTACCTAATATTTCTCCCCACCTGGAGCCTAAATATTAAATTTCATTAAGTATTTACCCTCACCCTTATAATTTTATAGTTGAGTTTGTTTACTTTTAAATTTCAAATATAAAAAATGGACCAAATGAGGGGAAATATTGGGTAAAATGTAATATTATAGTATTATATTTTACCCAATATTTCTTCCAATCTACTAAAAGGTGGATGATGATAGGCAAATATAGTAGATAAAATGTAATAATTGCATTTTACCTAATATTCTGCCCACAATCTCCTCACACCCTAGCTCACTTTCATAGTTAAGTTTTTTTGTTTCTAAACATACCATCCTAGATCCATGAGAGCTTTATTTCTATAGTACATTACTACACAAATTATGAGAATATATTACATATATTATTCCAAAGTGATCATCAAAGAAGCCATTAGAATGAAGAAGCTTCTACACATACACATTTTGTATTCATCCATTCAATGCTAGAAACAAAACATACAAAAAAAACATAGGGTCATTGAAAATACCACCTTTACATGCCACATGGATTCAACACCATCAGTTTGTATAGCTAATTATTTATCTAAATATAACATGAAACTAAGATGGATCTAGGATACTTTAATTCCCCCTTAAATAGGTTATACAATTGATTTAAAAATAAATTGAAATGAAGCTATTGTTGCATTATTTATTTGCATCACAATCATTAAAAACATCCCATAATGCATCCAAACATTGATTCCAACAACTAAAGCATTAAGACTGAAAGATACATATCACTAATTTAAGGAGAAATTAGCTTCCACTTTGTTTTGCAGGATGAGGTATTCATGCCACTCATTCCACTACTCAACAACTCCTCAAAATTATGAGAAGCTATTTATTTTTTATGACATTCAAGCATGCAATTGATTGTCTCATACAAGCATGCATGCACTTAATGCACCAAGAATATGTACCATCATTATTCATAATATGAGTGTCATGATTAAATAATTCCATAGTAACTCATGGATGCATCACAAAGATTCCAATAATATTTACATATTAAAGGCTTTTTTCCGTTGTCATAACCCAATAGGCATTAGTGACAAAAATGCTTTCATATATCAACAATTCCATATAATTTTGACATTAACTAGGGAAAAAATTCCTTTGATTACATGTTCTTTACCAACAAACTCATATTTTATGATAGAATCACTTGTCTCAATATTAAAATCTATTGGGAGAATACTCATGGACTCTTGAACACAATTGCAATTCCTACACCTGCTTCATACATCCCTCATTTTCATGCATTCTCTTAATGCATTACCAAACACATTTTATCTCATGAGCGTATTATTCATTCATTTAATCTTTGTTCAACATGGCATCTCAACGCATGCAAACATTATTAAGAATTTACTAAATCCTTTTATGTTAATAATTTTATTTCTTAATGATACCCATTCTTCCACATCCATGCAATATGTGCATTAATTTGAAAAAAAAAAAAAAGATGTCAAATTCAATTGAAAGGAATATTTACCCAATTCCTTTGCCTTTTTACCTTTGCTTGCTACTTGCCCTACCTACTTGGATATTATCACATACATTCTCAGATAACATCCTTTTAAGGAGTTCAACTAGCTTCTTAGCATACTTAATGTCGCAACATTTAGCAACCCTTGAAATGGTCTCAACCTCACAAAATAGTCACAATTCTATCATTTCATGTGCTTACAAAATAGTTTAAATGAATATAAAGGGAATTTGGACTATGTAGCCAATTTACACATTCAAACAATGCCTTAAATCGTGCACCCAAATATGTGCATATAAAAATTGCCACGCATGCGTCATACTTGCACATATTCCATGTTATTTGTACACACTTATTTTTATATTTATTGTTTAGCCTCTCTTGTTTTCCTTCACATGACAAGTCTTATAAATATAAGCATAAGCACACTAATTTCTTTCAAGTGATAGTTAACAACAAGATATCACTCTTTCACACTTTCCATATGAATATTCCATGAGACATGGAATTCATTAGGTAACCTTATTGTATTACCCAAAATATAGCAAGTACCAGTGTCTATTTCCTTAACATTCATAATATTTTCATAAATAAATATATCAACTAAGCGCATTTTTCAGTTAATGGAAAATCCATTTCTAAGCTATTTCACAGTTGTGACTTCACTATCCATTTGGTTCATATTGACCCAATCAATCCCTCCTTAATTGATTCTTTATCCACAATTGTTGTCTAATGCAACTCTACAAGGCATGATTCCAAGCTCATTAGGAATTCACAACAAAGGCTTTATTAAACACTCAAAATATGGATCCCACTGCCTAAGTGGTTTATCAACTACCCTCTAATAAGAAGCACCGAGATGGTTTATTAGTGTTTCTTAGCAATAGGCACCACAAAGACTCACTCTTTATCTGATGTCATTCATAAGGATTCAACCAAGGTTTATATATGGTAATGATAATTATTAGTAGTTAGAATCCATTATCCATGTGGTTTATCAACTTCCTTTTCATAGAAATCACCACAAGGGTTTTGTTTCCACTATCCATGTAGTTTATCAATTGCTCAACAAGCACCATAGTGACCCAAAATTTCTTGTCCATGTAGTTTATAAGCTATACAACAAGCAACATAATGATTTAGTCTTCCACTAGGCCTCCCATTAACCACATAGACTTAACAACACAATCTAGTGGCATCACACACAAACACTTGTCCCTACACTCCTCCCTTTAGGGCTCTAGCCTTCCATAAGGAAACCAAAAGAGAAGTGTACTCTTAACATTGTCACAACATGCATAGGTTCCACTTGTACCATTCTCTCATCAACACCTCATTATCCATAACCTTGATTCCATAAGACTATATGTAGGACCTTCATTGGCTTCCCAATCATGTTGTCATCCTATTCTTCGTTACATGTTCACCATTAACGACTCTTATTCATCTATATCATGTTATGGCACTAGAATACTCTGAGTCTTTATGCATGCACATACAATATTGTATGCACCTAGTACATATCCATGCATCTAGAATATCATTATTTAATATCTATTCAATGGACATGCATATTTGAACTATTTCATCTCATGCATTTTTATCATTTCTATGCTATTATTTATCATCATACGACAAATTTTGGAAACATTAAAGAAAAATATTAAAACTGGCGAGAGATAAGATAATAGATTCTCGCTCATATCTATGGCCACATCACATGTCCATAAAATTTTGCAATTATATTTGGTTGCTATAGGGAATCTAGTTAGCATCCCACATGTTTATCTTGTTGCATCAAACACAAGTCAGTTTTCAAGTAACATAAGTGTATTCATATATACAACAAATAATTTCACATAAGTAAACATGCATGTATAGATATTAATTTAAAACTTAAATTCTTTCCTATATTGGAGCCCATCTAGGTTTAGTGATGAACCTTAGCTCTAATACCACTTTTTCACATACTCCTACAAAATTTATCCTACCCACCCTTCCAAAAACTTGATTTTCATCTCTCATACATTTTGTCAAACACTTTACGTGTAAATCTTTCTTAAAAAAACTTTGTATACAACCAATTAAGTAGTATTTATGTTGTTGAAAATTTTTCAAACATTTTGCTGGAAATCAAATAAGAAACATTGCTTGGATTCCACTTATAACATACTATCTGAAATATACCACTCAATCATACAAGTTTTTTTCTTTGAGGTATTTTATCAAATAGTTTGTATGCAAATTGCAATCAAAGAACTTTAACACATTTATTCAAATGATTTGCATGAAAATTGGCATATATCAACTATAACAATACAATCATATAGAAATGTTAACATGCAAAAATAATGTCCACAAAACAACATTTCATTGGGGCATTTCATCAAACAATTTGTATGCAATGAATCATTAAATCATTTAGGAATTTCTTCAAACACTTTACATGCAAACTAATATAGAAAATTTCTCGAGGCATATCTCGTAAATTATAACAATCTAAGATCTGAAAATTGAACTAGATTATTAGTGGGAGTTCCCCTCAATATGATCCAAGTTTTAGCCTCTGGAACATCCCAAATGAAAAATTATAGATGAAGTGCCAACATGGTCTGGTTGATGCATGATATTAGGAGCGTCTAGGAAGCTCGACTTCATTTGATCATATCTCCTAAAATATCATAAAGCAATATTTAAAAGTTGGGCCAAGTGATAAATGTGATTTCCCCTCACGATGGTCCAAGTTCTAGTTTCTGGAACCTCTTAGAAGAAAAGTTATAGTAGAAATACCAACATGACCTATTTGATGCATAATTTTAGGAGCATCCATGAAGCTCAAATTCCTTTGATCATATCTCCTAAAATATTGCGGAAAAGATCTAAAAGTTGGAAAAAATTATCAAAATGATTTCCGCTCACTATGGTCCAATTTTAAGCTTCTGGAACATCTTAGAAGAAAAGTTACAACAGAAATACGATCATGACCTGTTTAAATATGCATTTAGGAATCCCAACTTCATCTGATCATATTTCCTAAAATTTCGTAAAATAAGATTTGAAAATTGGACCAAAGTATCAGTGAGATTTCCCGTCACTATGGCCTAAGTTTCAGCTTCTCGAAACTCCCAAAAGAAAATTCTTAGTAGAAATTCTAACATGGTATGTTTAAATAAGAATTTAGGAAGCTTATCTTCTTTAACCAATGTTGTTAAAAAATTCAATACATAAAAAAACAAAAACAAAAAAAGAAGAAGAAGAATATAGAATTGATCTGGATTTATGAAGGAATCAAATTAAATAAATATCTAAACAAAAATACAGAGATATAGTGAAACAAAACTTCAATTCAACTTCTGAAAAGTGTTTACATGCAGAAGCGAAACAAACTAGCTTTGTTGATGGTAGCTTATCTCTAAGAAGAGATGTGACGGCTACATGCCTTCTGAACTATGTTACAATGAGGCTCGAAGGTCCTTTTATCATCAATAGATAATGGAAAACCTTAAACAGCCAAAAACCTAACTTAAGGAGATGAAACACCAAAATCTTGTGGGATTTGCTGGGGTTAGTTCGTACATCAACTTCCTGAGGTCGTAACTTTGGCATACGACCTCTGTTTGGTGCACAGATACCTCATTAGAAAGACATATTCGAGGACAATAAATTTTGACTGCAAATTGTAGGACTAATCATTGGCCCTCTCATTTGCTCGTTTCTCACGAAAATGTCATTTAGGGTATCAAAACGACTCAAAAGTTCAGGACCTGAAAAGCTACCAAAAATAGAAATATGCCAAATAAGAAATTGTTTTGGAAATTAGGAAATTGAAAGGAAACAATGTTGGAGGCCCAAGTGGAATAAGAACGTGGCCACTAATATCCACCTGTATGAGTCCTTCCCCCTTAAGGAGCAATGATCCCCATTTCATTGAGTGCCTCCATGAGATGGGGAAACTTCTATTGGATTTTTCCCCTGGTGAGCCACTTGCCTTAGTGCAGGAGTTGGACAAAATTGACAACATAGTACAACTGGATCCTCTATTTTTTTTTAATCTATGTGTCCATGATTCGATTAGTTGTGGCCTGTTTGATGTAATCTAGATTGAGCTCCATTTGTTAAAATTATGCAGCTGCGGTCAAATTCCACTTTGGACAACTCATATGATGAAGATAATAATTGCAATAGATTACTATTTTCTAGAGGACCAAAACCGACCTAAAGATCACCTAATTTGGACAAGCACAAGTTGGCTTTTGAATTTATGTTCCCACTCACGTATATTTTATTAGGTCGACCCTATGCATATGTACAAGTGGACAGATCGATCTCAACATCAAGTGGACCCTCATGGAAGCCTATAAATAGAGGAGACCTCAAGCTCATTTGGACACAATTTATCAATCCATCTTCTATTCTCTTCTATTATGTTGGTTCGCACAGGTATAATGGAGAAAGTTTGCACAAGGGTTTGAAACTACAAGGTTGAAGCTCGCACAAATCTAGGGTTTCTGCTTCTCAGACGTTGGCTCAAAACTAAGCATTGTCGACCCCATACGAATGTACAGAGTGGTCAAGGGTGCATCCAGGAAGTCTCAGACACTCGCACATAAGCCTAAAGGGAGTTTCTAGGGTTTCAGAAGCATATAAGGTATTTTGGTTCTTAAACGACTCACAGAGTTGTCAAGGGTGCGTCTGAGAAGTCTCAGATGCTCGCACAGAAGCTTGAAGGGAACATTTAGGGTTTCTGAAGCAGATCAGACAGTGTTTGTCCCCAAATGCTCACACGGTGAGGTAAAGGGTGTGACTGGGCAGTTCTAGTCACTTGCACAGTAGTAGGAAGGGAGCGATTGGAGGTTTGGAGTAGTTATGCATGTGTTTGTCCCTAGTTGCACACATACAGTCTTCTTGGTATCGTCTAGGTCAAACATAGTCGCTCACACTCAGTGACTAAGGGAGCGACCAGGAAGTTTCAGTCGCTCGCAGTCTTCCTTTTTGGGAGCATCTAGGATTTTGATATAAGTTTTGACAGTTGCCTTCAGTGGGTTTTAGTAGTTTGATGGATAAAGGGTTTCTCTCTAATGTTCTATAGTTATATAGTATGCTTCTGTTATGTAAATATTTGCTGCAAGTTTATGTATTGAGCTCATTGTAGTCTTTCCTGGAACATTTTATGACAGTCTAAGAAGAAGAAGAAATTGCAAGGGTTTTCCCCATAATGGCTTTTTCCCTAGTCTTGGACCAATCCTGATGTCCCTATGTGGGCAATATTTTCTTCTATTGTTCCTTTATATTACACTGCATTGATGACAATGATGTTTTTTTTTTCTACATAGTTGCATATGCTGATGAATAATGATGTAAATATGAATAATGTAATGATGATATGGGGTGAACTTAATGTGTTAACGAAGAAATGAAATTATCTAAGCAAAGAACAATATATCCCTTAGAAAAATTAACATCGTATCAGAGATGGCCTGAAGAAAACTCATGGAGATCACCCCAATGATGACACCTTTGATGGAAGTAAGAAGAGGATGGTGGAGACCTAAAAGAATTATAGGGTTTGAAGAAAACCCAAGGTAACTTGGTTATTAAGGTTAGGGTTTGAGAGAAACCCTGGTTTATGAGATATGAAACCTTGTATGGTCAATGTGATGATGCTCAAGAACTTGTTAAATATTTGATGAAGCCCTAGATGAGATAGTCCCTAGTAGGTCTTGTTGGTTAATTGAAGGCAACATTGATATGTGGAAAATGGACATGGACATTGATGTCTCTTGAAGGTTGGTTCAAGAGGGAGAGGATCACCTCTCATTGGAGATAAGTATTTCTTGACTTGTGATGCCTCTTACTTTTGTTTAGACTTATGGATATGATTATTATGTTTATTTTTTATACTTCATGCATATGTCTTTGAGTATATATATGTTTCTAACCTCCATGATGAGATGTGATGAGTGGATCCTTCTTGAGGATCATTTGAAATGCAAGAAGGATGGCTAGAACTAGAATAGGTAAAGAGGCACTATATGAACAGGTGACACAAGTTTCCTATATCTAGTGAGAAGGTGCACAATTAGTTGAACGTTACAAGGTATTGTTTCAATGTTATGTTTCAGCTATTAAGCCCCTAAGGTATGATGAGAATGTCCCCTTTCTCAAATGGTCAATGAATATGAAAGTAACTTGGATTTATGTTTCCTATGATGAAATGGTGCACTTGGTGTTGAGAATTTTGATCTTCTTGAATTCTATGAGGCTACCTAATGTTGATACATTGATATACTTGATGTTTGGATAACATCTTTCTGTTGCATATCTTGATCCTATAAAGAAGGTTGTCACCTTGACTCTAATAAATGATACTCTTTACACTTGACATGCATAATGAATTATGGATCTCATATAAAAGGTTACCTCATTGGATGAGCATGTTGAAAGAACAGAAAAAGGGTTGACACTCTTGATGTTTTGGTAAAGTTTTATTAAATGACTTGTCGTGATCCTATTGGTCATGATAAGCATGGTAACCATGATGATAGAAGTATAACTATGAGATTGAAATTCTAGATACTTCATTAACCGTGGTTATGTTTTTATTAGTAACTATGGCATATGGTAAATCTAAATGCCCTAACTTGATGGATTGACTTGATAGAAGTGATATTGTGTTAATGATCTTTGAAGTGTGAAGTCATACATGTCAATTGCCCCTATCATGTGACTCTAACCCTTGACGTCATGATTTGATGATTCTAGTAAGTGAGCATGTTATGACCATGAAGGGTATATGTTTGACTTTATGATCTAAAATATATGTTGATGCATTTTAGACAGGTTGATGGTATGAATGAATATGACTGAAGTGGATTCCCATTTAGATCCCTTCTCCTACTGTCATTTGAATTATATGTATATTATGTACTATTGAAATAAGGTTTATGGGCATGAATGGACATATATATGACATTGATGATCTGTAACAAAGTTCTAATCTGTGGAAAGAAATTTTTTCCCTTTCTCTAAACCTCAGTCACACGGAAGCACACTTATAGGTGTGACTATAGCCTCCTAGTCACACAAATATAGGCTCAAGGGTGCGTCCAAGGCCTTGAGATAAGTTCTGGGCTCATTCAACCACAGTCACTCACATAACATATTGAAGAGTGTGACTTTAGGTCCTAGTCGCACTGAGGAAGGCCTATGGGTGCGTCTATATCTGCAAAACACATAAACTGAAGGCTTGTGCATGAAATCAGATGTTCACCTAAAGGATGTCAGTACTACAAATGTGGAGAAGATAACATAAAGATCTAAAGGCGGGAAAATCTTGAATGCTTTCCAGAAAAAGAACATGAAGACTGAACTTGTGTTTGTAGGTGAACAGGACATACATATAGATATGTAATTATGTTTGAAGTTTGTGCTACAAGAGTTTGGCATGATTTGGTTGATTGATATAGATGATAAATGTTTGGAGTTTTGACATGATGCTTGACTAATGATTTGATTTGACGAGTGTTGATTTGCCCTAATGTCAATGCTATGTGGGCATAATGACCTTCAATGACTTATGTGGATATTCGAAAAAAAAAGGTTTTGTATTGGCCTCCTTGTTCCTAGCATAATGGTTGAAGTATTGATAATTGTAGTTTGGTATGAAGATGGAACCTGCATGCTTATGCTTATGCTTATGGAACTTGTATTATGATCATAAGAATGACTTGATGAAGTTTTGGATTGATATTGCATGGTTGATGACAACTTGTTGGCATGATAATAAATGAAGTCAAGACTTGATATGAGCTCTACCTGTCACCTGGTTGAAAGAATTGATACTGTGATATTGATGACTTTGATATTAGTTTTGATTTGGCTTCTAAACCTTGATGAGCTGACTTTGTTGATGTGATGGTTCAACATTGATTTATGTAAGGCTGATTATGTTGGCTTAGTAAGGCATTATGTCTACAAAGATAATTACATGCAACAAGCTCCCTAATCCAGATATGTCCATATTTGACAGTTATATGGTGAAATAAGGATGATGAGTTCTAAGGTATGGATTTTATTTTTATTATGGATTTGATTTTATCGACTGATGGTCTACTCTTGACAGGTGACGAGCCTATGGTGACCTAGGTAAGAGGGATATGTCTTCTGAAGCAAGGCATGATGAATCGATTTTTGAAATTGGGAAAAGAAACTCCATATTGCAAGTTATTGAAGAAGTATTGGAAAGTGGAAATGAAAATCCTTAGACAATCCAATTTTGAAGTTCAAGATGTTGTTGAACTTTACATGGCATCTGACAGTTGAATGAAGCATTGATGTTCTGCTTTGAGCACACACACATACACACATGATGTGCATAAACTATAATGAGTTCGTGATTGAGCTGCTTCATTCACATTGATTTTCCACTAAGCATCTTTGAGATGTCTGCATAAGATGATCAATTCTTGATCTAATATATTCTTTATATGATATGTGACTGCATGGATGGATTATTGATATTTGAGATTATTGTTGATGAGCACATCTGGATGCTACTTTAGTATGAGATTTGCCATGATATCTTGGATGACAGGTCAATAGCATGACCGAGGATGAGTACGATGTTGCTAGCATGGCTAGCCGTGAGGCAGGATGAAGAAGCTCCTCAGAGAGTTGTATGAGCATGATCTAGATATGACATGGATACATTGCAATGACAAAGAGTGGGATCTAATTGGTATAAATTCCCATATATATAGTTGGGATCGAGACACTCTCATATATTGAGACAGTGCAGTTGTTCTAGACAAGCTTAGGCTTGTGATTGACACCTCCTTGAGAGGGATGATGATTATGATATCCCTTTATGATTTATATGAGTATTTACTATCTAACATGATATTTGATTTAATGTCCTATATGAATAGTAAACAACAGTTATTGAGACAAGCAGACACTAGATTTGAGTATGATGAGAAGCATTGATCGAGGACATTGAGCCAACTCTTCCTCCCTATCTAAGCTCCTAGGGTGAGGAATTGAGATAGAGGGCTCCTGGGGTTGAGATAAATTTGGGCAATAGGGTATGATCCCTATCTATTACCCTAGCATTGGAGATATTACTCCCATATCTTCATAGGGTCGGAAAATTTTTCTCCCATATCTTCATTGGTTCGGAGAATGTTTTCTGCATGTATGCTCTTAGCAAAGTATGCCCCAGTTGGCATCATACCCACAAGCAGGGCTTGTTGATAATTCCACTCCCTGTTTTGCCAACAGTTTGAGAGTGTACTTGGGGTGTACAACCCAAGTCGATTATGATGCAGGTGTTCTACCACATGACTATTCAAGGTCATCAATGGGAAGATCGATAGGAAATAGGATGGGTTGATATAACCCTATGTGGTTTCGAGTTGAGATTTAGCTCAACGATGTGATCCTAGGGTCGATATGTGCTCCCCTTCGTGTTTGGATATCTTATTGCTCGATATGGGGTTGTTTATGTATAGTTCCCCCATGAGATTCTAGGTCGAGATGTGCTCCCCAATGTTGTTCCAGGTTGAGACGTGCTCCCTGATGGTATGCTATTTGATGATGATGTGGGTCATAGATCTATTTCCCCACTCATATTCCAGGTAGTAGCCTACTGGCAGAGATTTTGAGTAATAGTCTGACGAATAGAGGGTGGTAGATTAAGTTCCCCTCCAATAAAAAATTCTTCTTCTTTTCGATTCAAGAATGTTCAACATATGAACGGGAACAATCAAGAGATAAGAAAGAATAAGCAAGGGATAGATTGAGATGTACATTGATGATTTGTGATGATGATATACTTGAAATGGTAATGGCATGATGACTACATGAAAAATATGATCAGTGATGATATGTGATGACACTTGAATCACATATTGATCAATGAACATATATTGGCAGGTGGAATTTTCCCTAGTTGGGAGGGAGTGTTAAAATTGCGCAATTTTGGTCAAATTCCAATTTGGAAATCTCATATGGTGAAGATAATAATTTAAATAGATTCTTCTTTTTGAGAGGACCAAAATCGACCAAAATATGACCTCATTTGGACAAGCAGAAGTTGGTTTTTAAATTTATGTTCCCACTCATGTATATTGGATCAGGTTGGGCCTATTCATATGTACAATTGGACAAGTCAGCCTCAACATCAAGTGGACCCTCATGGAATCCAATAAATAGAAGATACCTCAAGCTCATTTGGACACAATTTATCAAACCATCCTCTCTTCTCTTCTATTGTCTTGGTTGGTGCAACACCCTCCTCCCATATCTACCCAAGTAACCGTCCAATCAAGGTAAACATGTGACGAGAGGCTACTATGATATGATTCAACCTCCTAGGTATCCTTAAGGAATTGGAATCGATGGAAACCCATCAAAAATACCTTTCACATAAACAACACCACTCCTAGGAGCCATCCCAACCACACAAGTATCATGCCCCTGGGTCCCACTGAGTTTTTAAGTTATTAAACCTCTGGATGCTCCCATGCTATGGGAACACCAGCGTTCAGAGAGCTCGAGATGCTTCCACAAGCCTACATGCCTACATCCAAGGATTATTTCCAACAAACCTGTGCTAAAGTCTGTTGAATTTAAGACACTTTTAAAGCCCAAAATTCCAACCACTGCTCAGAACTTGTTGTAACTTCCAGAATCCATTAAACACGTGATGAAAAGACTAATAAACCAAAATCTAACTCCAAGACTAGTCCTGATCATCCCCAACTAGGACTAAAATTATGTCAAACACTTGGCATCAATGTAATCTATAAGTATAGGATACAACATAAAGCATGAATGACTGAGGCCCAGAACCACGGAATGTGCAATAGTGAAAGCCAGGGACTACACACTGCATAGTCTCAAAGGCCGAACACAAGGCTTGAACCTTGGAGTTGTGCATCTCCTAGTTGATCATGGAAACTGTTGCCCAAGTAAAGGGGCATATCTTCCTAGGAAGAGGATAGGAAAGTCACAGATTTGAGTGATGGTGAAAGTAAGACTGAAAATATGACTAAGGGAAAGATATATCAGTGGAAATCAAGTGTATAAGGTCGACATGCAAAAGGAAAAACAAGCATGCATAGGGAGTCTTCAAAATGAAGACCACTAATGGGTAAAAAGTAAGAAGTTGATGCAACACTTCTAAAACATGAACAACGAACCGAACCAACACTTGTATGAGCTAATATAAGATAAAACACCAACAACTGTGAAGAGAAACAAGCAAAACAACATTCACAGAAGTGAAACGACAAAATGAAACAAAAGAAAAACTCACTCGGAAAGGCATCTCAAACTCCACCGAAGGTTCCTTGATCTTGTTTGGAAGGCTAGAGATCCAAGATCAAAGGTCCAAATGAGATCTAGGGGAATCTATTATATAGATCTAATCTAGTTAGGGTTTCTGACGCACATGCCTAAAATCAAGGAAATAGTGCTACTCGTCTGAAAATCATAATTAGCATCTTAGTGGACTGAACCAGACATCAATTGGTCAATTCTTATTTTTAAGGGATGTGAACTTTGTTTTTCATTAAAATGGTTTTTCACATTGGTAAAGGAGATTGCGCAATCCCTAGGTTCAAGGGATTGGGAAATTCTATTCCTCAGTGAATTGCGTAGTTTATGAGGGGAAGGATAGCTTTGCATAATTTCTGAGCTCAAGTCTAGGATGACCTATAGGATTGCACAGTTTCTGAGCTCATGGTTGGCCTATCTTTCTGGATTACATAATTCAGATCCTCAAGGCTAGTCTTCCTTCCAAGGTTGTGTAATTTCTGAAGGGAAGGTCGACACATCTGCAAAGTCAAGGCAAGAAATGGCTTATGTTTGAAAAGGTTTCGGTCGAGATCAAAACAAGATATAAAAAGCATTGCATGAAAGAAAAGTCCTTAAGGTAGCATTAATACTTGACACCAATGAATGATGTCCTCCTGTTGACAGAAGGGAGGCTCCAAAATCTAAGAATGGGAAAAATTTTGGAGGGTGGTTGTAGCAGCTACAACAGGAAGAAAATTGAGAATAAAATAATGCAAAGTGTATCTTCAACATCCCTTACCTCAAGCTTGAAGGAGTGTTCGTCAAGTCCTTGGTGAACTATTAGACATTTGGTCTAGTGCCTTATTTGAGTTACAACCATTCAGCCAACATTGCATCCTTGTGTATGAATTGGTAGAACCACATATATATGATACCCTTGAATTCATTCAAAGTATTGGTTGGAGGTTTAGTCATGGCTATAAGATGTTGAGTATATGTTTTTATGAAATTCAACAACAAGTACCATTTGAGTTCCTTTAATGGTAGAAGACCCCAAATACCTTTCTTTGGATGATTCACTTGAAATAAATAACATAAAAACTTACCATTGCTACAAGAAGGATGGCTTACAACAAGAAGATAGTAAGTGAATTTCACACCTTGATCTTTTATTTTTGCTCTCTGCAAATTGTTGGAATATGACAGGCCCTCATCAACATTTTACCTAAGGAATCTATAGTCCAAGCCATGTTCATAGTTTGACATCTTCAAATCAATTGGAACTGAGTTCAAAGGGGATTGGCTTAAAGAATCCATACTATGTTCTCGAAGGTACTTCTAGAAGTACTAGTAACATATTAGTCGAGCTTAAAAGAGATGTACATATTACATTTCTTAAGGAGATTGAAAGAGATGACTTGGAAATGCTTTGCGTTGAGAATTATCCAAAATTGACATCATTTCAATGTTTGAGTAGGATTAGTAGCTATGGAAAAAAAATTAGCAGACTCGGTTGGAGGAGAAACTATGTTATAAAAGATATCAGATTTGGTGTTGATTCCGAAGCTAGAATGATGCAAGGTGTGGAACAACTAGAGGATACTATAAAGGTGACAAAGGGACCAAAGGGTCACAATGTTATTATTGAAAAAATTTATGGTGTTCCAAAAGTTACAAAGGATGTTGTCACTATGGAAAAAGTATTGAATTCAGTGACAAGTTAAAGAAAGATTGTAGGTGCAAGTCTTCAGAAGCAAATTTCCAATGCTTCAAATGATTACTATAGAAAAGTAACATTATATTTCAAGGAAAAGGACTTATTTCATATTTGAACTCCAACCTCAAAGAGTCTTATTACAATTTTAAAATATCATCTTCAACCTATTTTCACACCATCGTCCTTGAATTTAAAATATCAAAGAAAAAGGAGAGGAACAATGTGATTTGTGAGAATTGTGAGGGCGTGTGTTGTAGCACCAGTAGCAACATTGATACTTCATTGATTTGTAATTTTCATGAAGATAAATCTTCATCAGAATGTTTTACATTAATTTGTGAAGATGATTATTGTATAATTGTGAAGTGGAGATAGGTCTCAAAACCTTGTGACCCTGTAATATGGGTAAATGAATTGGGCGAGAATATTGGGTTTTTCTCCCATACAGTTATGATCCTTGAGAAAGAAAATATTGTTCGCTACCATCCAAATTTTGATAAGACATTTCTATTACAAAGAAACTCATACTTAAGAGGAAACAAGTCTACAATGCTACAAATAACTTTGTAGATATTTCAAATCCTATGAAGTTGGAAATTATAGAAGCAACTCAAAGTTGTTGTGATATTTTTGGTACTATGAATGAATATTTTTTTATCATAAAACCCTGTTACAACATAACTTTTGAGGGAAAATATCTTGAAGGAACACGACTAATAATGCAAAAAAAAACATAAAATGGTTTTGATTTTTCAATAAGGAAGCCTTGTACTTTCCCTCAATGAGAAGAATATGAGGCTAATATGGATGCAACTTGGGAGGCAATTTGTGAAGCATACTTTGGTGAAGCATATGGGTCCACTAACATAGTATGCCCCGAGAAGGTTCATGAATGCATATTAAGGTTATCCTTCTATTGGTATAATTTCATGCATTTAGAATGAGAAGCATTTGTTGTTAGATTTATAGTATTATTTGGTTTGCTTCTTGCAGAAAACATTGAATTCATAGGGTATATCCCAGAAATATCACATATAGACTAGGAATAAATCCTATCTCTGGAGTTGAAAACATTCATGCAAGTTGTGCAACCTTGGTTATCTCCATCTTTGAAATTAGACACTTCATAGAAAAATCCTCTTAATATATCAGCAACATTTGTAACAACAAGATTCTTTATTGCAACAATGAGTTCATATAGTTGATGGGTTTTTTTTGTTTAATTCAACAATAACATTTGCAACAAAAAAATGTTATATATCATAATTATTATATATTTTACCATGAAAAATGAATTGGGAGTCTTTCCCCTACCAATAGAAAGGACATCATTGATAAGTTGTCACTTAGGTCCATCCAGAATATTCATCCCATAGAAGCTCCTCCATTTAGGGTGTACCAAATCAAATCAACAATAGGGTATTTGCCACAATGTCAAAACACTTACATTGAATTTGCACCTACACGGGAATGGATTGTTTTCAGTGTTGAAAAGATATGCAATGAAACAAAATGTATTGCATCATTCCTAAACCATCCCACCCAAAATAATAATAATGTTTGCATATAAAATATGAGACATTATTTGAGGTAGGTCCTAATGAGAGGCGATGAAATAAAAAATGTTCATTAGCTCCAGAAAAGGGGTTTGAAGTTGCAAGTGTTAGGTTTTGGTAATAAATCATATGGTTAGGTACCTATCCCTATGCAACTATGCAAACTTCACAATCAGTCTTTGATGCGTTAATGCAATTTTCCTTAGCACATAGTGATAGTGCACTAATCCCCAAGATGATTCACCTTCCCTGCATTACCATCTAAAACAATAGCTCCATGAGTAGTTTCTTTGATGTACCTATGGAAGCATCCTAAAACACAATCACCATTGATGTTAGAAACAATCATAAGCTCAAAATTAATCTTCAAAAGTTTTTTAATTGACAGGGAATCAATGCCAATTTGAACCGTATTGATGGAAGATGGTTCTCGAGTTCCCCCCTACACTTGGAACACAAATTCTAACTAAACTTCATCTAAAATTTCTTGTTTTCCAAAATAAACATTCTCCTTATACTACTACATTAATACAAAAAGGGCCAGTGCTTCCCAACATCCTATTTGAAGACCAAACAACATCAAAGGTGAATAATCATGTTGATAAACTTATCTATCCAAGTAAGCACCTACACAGAGATAAGCCATATTTTTCAAAAGTAGAAAAGGGCTTGAAAGGCAGCTAATCGCCATATTAGACATGTACTACTTGGACTACGTATATTATGAGCAAAATTGTAGTAGCTATGAGCATACATTATGGAACATGCTACATCTCATGCAGTTTGGTGAGTGAGAATTCAAGAAGCAGAACATTTTTGGATTTATAACATAACTTCCTCATCATGTATTGTTTCTCAATCATGTAACTATGAATTTGTTCAGGTATGGTACACACTCATAAACTCGTTTTAATCTCTTACTACCGATTACATGTGTTATGGAATTGAGATATGGTTTCTTAGGTCATAATCAATTAAAAAAGGAGGAGTCTCATTCATAGTAAATGAAGGAATACTTGCTACAATTATTCCTATTTTATTGTGATAGAATGCTTCAATTTAGTATTATGATTATTAGTTGTGCTTTTAGGATTGAAACTGCTTGGATGGTTACTAGTTATATGAATTTACATGCTACGACATTAAATCTCATTGTATTTATTTGTCACATTACAAATGTTATTTTTATAAAAATAACAAATGCCAAAGTCATGTAAGAGTCATAAGAATATCAAAATTCCCTACAAGTCAAACAGATCATAGGAAATTAGAGGGTCATGAGAAATTAAAGAGACATGGGGAAGGTGAAGAGCCACCTCCCCATTTGCATAAATACACCCTCATTCCTCTAACCATGGGGATTTATCACAGTATTTTTAACATTGAGATAGTTATTAGTACTTAGGTAGGTTTAAGTAGTCTCGCTCTTGGTGATTTTAGACTGAGTTTTGGTGAGCCTAGGGACTTATCTTGGAGATGATATGAGCATTCCACCCTCCACTATTGGATTTTGTTGGGCCTGTAGCACATGTACTTGATATGGCATCATTATCAATAAGAAGCTCTTCACTATTGGCATAGATTAACATGCACTCCTCTAGTAGTTGTGATTACTATCTAGTAATCCTATTATGTGCGCATGTTTGTTTTCACACGGGTTTTATTTAATGAACTTATTCATGGTTTATTGCACATATGATTGTTGTAATATTTTCTCTTTCATTCCATGCCAACACTAGTAATCTATTGTGAAGTCATTTGTTATTAATTTCTAGTACTTTCTTACTCTTGCATTTCTAATATGGTTTTAGTAACTTCTCTTCAGATATGCTTCTTATTGTTGTTTTGTTGTTATCTTCTTGTAACTTGTACTTAAAGTGTATCATTTGTGTACTAATTTGTCCTTACTCCCCAAGTATTTCATACTTGTCCTCATATTAACATCTCTTCATTTGAAATCCAAGAGGAAACAAACATGGTGGCAGTCAGGCCCACATACTAGATGGGACTCCTATCCCAAACAATGTGAGGTCTAATTGGTACTTTACACCAGGGAGATCCCCATACTATTGGTGGTAAATTTTTCCCATCAACACACCTCTAATAGTGAAATCACCACCTTGAATCATGAAGCCAGGAATGATTCTATGGAAAATACTTCCCTTGTAATGGAGTGGATTTCCATATTTTCCAACTACATAAGTTAAATGTAAGTCCATCATTCCTCTCTACTTGTATTGATGTAGTTCTATTCATTCCTCAACCTTTATAGACTATACAGTGGTAGTGACTCACTATAATGAGTAAATACATCAAGTTGATGATGGTAGTATGAATAAATTATATAAGAGTTAGTCGTAGCTAGTACAACTCCCTCCAAAAGTTTTAACCTCATCAAATGTTGGAGCCCCTGCTAATCATGTTCTCCTTTTGTTTTTATCATTGAGTTCATATTAATTTTACTAATCATGTTCTCCTTTTTTTCCAAGAGTGAGAGAGAGAGATAGAATAATGAGAGAGCTCCAAAATTGAACTAACCAAGCTTACACTGATCAAGCCTGCCAACTGATCCTCATAAGACTTTTTATCAATTAGGCCTCTATTTTCTTCATTTTCCATTATTTTCCTTCGTTTTCCTCCTCACATGCAACATGTGACCTTTCATCTTACTTTTCTCCTATTTTCCTTTATTTTCGTAAATAAATGTGCCAAAAATGCCTTTTTGCCTCTGCCAATTTTCTTTAGCCTTAAACACATCCAGTGATGCCTACTAGGATATCTTTGCCCAACATTTGGCTTGGAATACTTGTCCCTTACCCGTGGTATTGTTTTTATTTTATTAACTTTTATTACATGGAATTTTCACCAAGGTTGTTACAGTTCACACAACTCTGACAGAGAAAGTTTGCACAAGAGTCTGAAACTATAGGGTTGAAGCTCGCACGAATCTAGGCTTTCTGTTTCTCAGACGTTGGCTCGTAACTAATAATTCTCGGCCCCGGACGCACACATAGAGTGGTCAAGGGTGCGTGTGGGAAGTTTCAGACGCTCACACATAATCTTGAAGGGAGAACCTAGGGTTTTTGAAGAAAATAAGGCAGTTTGGTCCTTGGACACATGCACAGAGTGGTCAAGGGTGCGTCTGGGAAGTCTGATATGTTCGCATAAAACCCTAAAGGGAGAATCTAGAGTTTCTGAAGTAGATCGGAAAATTTTGGTCCCTAGATGCTTGCACAACGAGGTCAAGGGTGCGACTGGGGTTTTGGAGTAGTTATATAATTTTTGTCCCTAGTCGCACGCATACAGTCTTCCTAGGAGAGTCTAGGTCAGACATAATCACTCACACTCAATGACTAAGGGAGTGACCATGAAGTCTCAATCATTCACAGTTTGCCTTGTTGGGAGCGTCCAGGGTTTTGATCTAGGGTTTGATAGTTGCCTTTAGTGGGCTTCAGTAGTTTGATGGATAAAGGGTTTCTCTCTGATGTTTTGTAGTTTTGCAGTTTGCTCCTATTCTGTAATTCTCTGTTGCAAGTTTATGTATTGGGTTCATTGTACTCTGCTAAAACAATTTATGATGATCTAAGAAGAAGAAGAAATTGCAAGGGTTTTCCCCATAGTGGCTTTTGCCCTAGTCTTGAACCAATCGTGGTGTCTCTATGTGTGCATGTTTTTCTTCTATTGTTCCTTTATGTTCCAATGCATTGATTATAATGATGTTGTTCTTTCTACATTGTTACATGTGTTGATGAATAATGATGCAAATTTGAATAATGTAATGATGATATGGAGTGAACTTAATGTGTTAATGAAGAAATGCAATTATTGGAGAAAAGAACAATATAACCCTTAGAAAAATTAACACCATTGGTGTTAGCTACTCAACAATGTCGGATATGTCTAACAACGATGGAAAGTATGGCCAAAGGCAATCCACATTGAATATTGGGTGAAATCCAAGGAATGGGGGAATAATTAAATCAAATTAATTGTCACCCACAACCTTGGTGATGGTGTAAGGCCCATATTAGAGTGGTCAAAGCTTCCAATGGGCTTTGGTAAGGCATACCTTTTAGAAATGCAACCAAAATTTGTAGCCCACTTGAAACTTATGTGGCACCTGACCCTGTTGAACTGCTGCCAACATTGCATCTACATTGTAACTCTGTTGCAACATCTGCAACTAAAAAGCATCCAAAATACTGAATCAACTTTGTTTAGTATGATGCAGCTATCACCTGAGTTTCTGATTGCTACTAGCCACTACACTTTCTATTGAAGACTCTATGTTGTTGTTGACTCTACATTGTGCCACTTGCACTGCTGCCAACTATGCACTGCACTCCTCATCATCTAACTGCTATTAGTATTTTCAATTGTCACTCAAGTGTTGACCGCATCTACTGCCACTGATCCATCCTTCTACTGAACATTGTGGGCCCTCGTAGCTAGGTAAAGATCCATGATGTGGACTCGTCAAGGACCCTTCCCATCTTTTAGCTCTTTGGGGCTAAACTCCAAGTCACCCCACCTCACTCCTAGAGGTATATGGGAAATCATAATGAATTATTCCTCCAATATGTAGGATATCCTACCTATCTTGGCATGAGATGTCACTTAATCTTGCTTCTCCTCTTTGTCCTTCTTCCTGAGAGGACACTAGGTATTATAGTGGCCAAACTTGCCACACCTGAAGCATTTGACTTTTGATAGGTCCTTCTTATTCTTTCTCTCCTCCCCCTGCCCTTCAATGGGACCCTTAGATGTGAGGGCCACATTCTTCTCCTCCTTTACCACCTTCTATTCAATGCTGCTACTGCCACTGATGGAGCTTTTCAACAGATCTCGTATCAATTCTTCCTGCTGCAAATCAAGTAGCATTCAATCCCATCCTGATAGCGTGTCTTTGCCCAATACACTTTGGAAGAAGACCTTCCAATCCTCAAAGACATTGTTGAGAGTTGATCGCAATAGCTCTGAAGGTTGAGGAGCTGCCCCAACAGTTGACAGCTAGTCTTGGACCTCCTGAATCCTAGTAATGCCTTCCCCCTTATGCATCCTAATGCATCTCGCCTCTCCTCTAGGAACATCTTTCACTGCTCGGAAGTACCTTAGTATAACATGGAGAGAGAATCCCACATCTCTTTGGTTGTTCCCTTGGCCATTATATGTGATACTATATGGTCCCGAACTCCATCCAAGATCAACCGCATCGCTCACACCATTTCCTTCCTATATCCTTGAGTTGGTTTACATCCCAAGGAACTGCCACTACATTATAAATGTATGTTTTCAAGCCATATTCATCTAGAAGGAATGACATCCTAGCCTTCCAGATGACATAGTTAGAAGCTCTATCCAACCTCTCTTCATCTCTAAGGCCTACAACAACCATCTCTAAAATTTTCGAAAAACGCCTCTTTCCCTATGCTTGGCTGCTACTCTGTTATTCACACTCTCCTTTGGAATGTGTGACTCAACTAGCTATTACTACCAATCTGCAACTGGAAATTCAAACTTCTAAGACTTGAATTTCCTTTAGGAAATTTTTCCCTTTGTTGTGTATGTTTTTCTCTTCCACCCAACGCAAATTCTTCTTCTCTAATCTGCAGCAAAACCCTCTACATCCAACTAGAAATCTGCTTAGAAAAAATCTTAGTTGCAACTACTCTATCTGATTGTTGGAATCACTAATATGGGAAACTAGATTTTTCTGCCACCCTACAACTAAAAATCGAACTACTGCCTGAGCAACTCGGCTTTCCTATTAGAGCATTGAGCTGCCTCCAGGAATTTTGGCCTGCTACTCTTACTGAACAATGAAATTCCTTCTCCGCTTTTGAGCTTTATGACTAATCACTTATGCTCTGATGCCATGTGAAAATTTAATCTATCACAACAACTGGAAATTATTCTCCTAATTGTTAATTTTATTTAACAATTTATTTGTAGTTTTCTACGACAAATACTAAATAATTCACACTGTGATTTTCACAAATAAACTGTGGAAGTAGATAGCCCTGGAATATGAGAAAATACTAGCACACACACACACACACATAAAATGGCAACATTATTTTTTGACAAATGTCCCCAGAAAAAACCAAATTTGGAAAACCGGTGTAGTAGTGAGGGTTTTTATTATTATGCAATAGTGAAAATATCAGTGCAATCTAGATGCCTAAAACTGGAAATCCACAACAACAAAAAATATGGGCAAAATTATTGAAGGAAATTACCCTTTCTCCACAAGAAATCCTGCCACAACCTCCCTTCATAAAACTCAGTCTCTTGGACCCTCTGCGTCAGCCTTTGCACTGCTCTAGGCACATCCTATGATGTCAAGCCTCCAACCAGTCTTTGATGAAGCTGTTATGTCTGACGCTGCCGAAGAAATCATCTCTCTGACACTCTAGAACCTCTACCAAATCTCTAGAACCTATAACGATTTTTTCCTTAGCTAAATTGAACTACCAATCTGAAGCAATTGCACAATATTTTGCGCTACCTCACTAGGAATAACTTGACCCTCTTGCTACTGCCTCTCTTGATCTGAAAAACTTCCTCTAGATCATTGTCTCTGCCCCTCATTATCTCTATTACCTCACTAAAGCTCAAACTCTCCAGAACCTGACTGCTTCTACTGTGGAAAACAACATTCTCCAAGTGACTTTGGTGTCTTCTCCTTCACCACATAAATTTCCTCTTATAATCCATTGTTGGAGCAGCAACAGCCACAATTAAAACTTAATCAATGGATACGATCATTTATGGATCGATCCATGTGAGTTTCTAGAGAATTCTCACCTTGACTTAACTAATTTTGATTAATTATCCATATTGCCTAAGTTTAGCATAGGAAATAGTTAAAAATGGGTTAATGATCTAGTAAGCCATCTCTAGATGGAATTTCCAAAAACAATTTATGGGTTTTGGAGATCTCATCTATTCTAGTCCCTCCACAAATTTCCTGGCTAGAACACATCAGATGCTATAAAAACTAACAATCCCTCTTAGTGAGGAATGTGTTCTAGTGTTGCACACCCTATACTTGTATCATCTCCTGTCATGTTGTTGATGTCTGGCTACTGTGACTATGTGCCACTACCCACCAAACAATGCAAAACTCTGATGTGTGTTACATCTGTGTTGCTTCTGACCATGTTGAACAGATGCCAACACTTCATCTGCACTGCAACTCTGTTGTTACAGCAACTACATCATTTGCAGCTGAAAAACATCCAAAATATTGAATCAACGATGTTCAGTATGATGTATCTATCACCTAAGTCTTTGACTACTACTAGCTACCGCACTATCTACTGAAGACTTTGTGTTGTTGCTGACTTTGTATTATGCCACCTGCACTGCACTCCTCAACATCTGATTACTACTTGTCTCTGCAACTATCACTTTTGGTCTAACTGCATCTACTACCACTGATCCATCGTGATAGTGAACATTGTGTGCCCTTGTAGCTAGGTAATGATCCATGAGGTGGACTCCTCAAGGACCTTGCCCATCTTTGTATCTTTTTGGGGCTACAATTCCAAGTCACCCCACCTCACTCCTAGAGGTATGTGGGAAATCATAGTGAAGTATTCCTCTGACCTAGAGGAAAACCTATCTATCTTTGCATGAGATGTCACTTGGTCCTGCTTCTCCTCTTTGTCCTTCTTCTTGAGATGACACTGGGTAATGTAGTGACCAAACTTGCCACACTTGAAGCATTTGACCTTAGATAGGTTCTTCTTCTTCTTTTTTTACTCCCCTTGCCCCTGAGAGGGACCCTTAGATGCGAGGACCACATTCTCCTCCTCCTTTACCACCTTTTGTCCATTACTACTGCTACCACTATTGGAGCTCTTCAACAAAGCTCATCTCAATTCTTCCTGCTGCAAATTCGCCCACATTTTATCCCATCCTGGTAGTGTGTCTCTGCCCAATATACTTTGGACAAAGATCTTCCAATCCTTGGTGACACTATTAAGAGCTAATCGCACTAGCTTTGAAAGTTGAGGCTCTACCCCAACAACTGACAACTGGTCTCAAACCTCCTAATCCTAGTAAGGAAGGGATCTATGCCTTCCCCCTTATGCATCCTGATGCATCTCAGCTTCTCCTCTAGGAACATCTTCCACTAATCGGAAGTACCATGGTATAACGTGGAGAGAGCATCCCACATCTCTTTGGTTGTTCCTTTGGCTGCTATATGTGAGACTATATGATCTCGGACTCCATCCAGGATCAACCGCTTCGCCCACGCCATTTCCTTCCTAAATTCCCTAAGCTAGTCTACATCCTGAGGAATTGCCACTACATTATAAATGTAGGCTTTCATGCCATATTCATCTAAAAGGAAGGACATCCTATCCTTCTAGATGACATAGTTGGAAGCTCCATCCAACCTATCCTGATCTCTAAGCCCTGTAGTGGCCATATATGAAATTTTTGAAAACTCTCTCTTCCCATGTGCTTGGTTGCTGCTCTGCTATCCGCACCCCTATGGAATGCATGACTCTGCTATCTTCTACTGCTAACCTACAACTGAAAATTCAAACTTTTGATACTTAAAGTTCCCCGAGGAAAATCTTCCCTATGTTGTGTGTGCTTTTCTCTTCCACCCGACACGAATTCTACTTCTGTATTCTGCAGCAAAACCCTCTATGTCCAACTAGGAATCTGCTCAGCGAACATCTGAGTTGTAGCAGTTCCCTCTGAGTGCTGGAATAACCAATCTGGGCAAGTCAATTTTTCTGCCACCCTACAACTGAAAATCGAACTGCTACCCCAACAACCCAGCCTTCCTGTCTGAGCATTGCACCGCCTGTAGGAATTTTGTCTTGTTTCTCTCACTAAAAAATGAAATTCCTTCTCCGCTTCTGAGCTTCCTAGCTGATCACTTACGCTCTGATAGCATGTGAAAATTTCATCTATCATAGCAACTGGAAATTATTCTCCTAATTGTTAATTTTATTTAACAATTTATTTGCAGTTTGCTATGACAAATACCAAATATTTCACACTATGATTTTCACAAATAAATTGCACAAGAAAATAAAGTTGGAATCTGAGAAAATACTAGCACACACACACATAAAATGACACCATTATTTTTGGAAAAATGTCCCCACAAAAACCCAACTTGGGAAACCGGTGTAGCAGTGAAAATCTGAGTACAATCTGGATGCTTGAAACTGGAAATCCACAGCAAGAAGAATATGGGAAAAATTATTGAAGGGAATTACCCTTCCTCAACAAGCAATCCTGCATGACCTCCCTTCAAAAAACTTAGCCTTCTGGACCCTCAACGTCAGCCTCTACGCTGCTCTACTTAGGTCCTATGACGTCAAGCCTCCAACCAATCTTTAATGAAATTGTTTTGCCTGCTGCTGCTGAGGAAGTCGTCTCTCCGACACTTTGGAACCTCTTCCTGGCCTCTAGAACTAAGAACAATTTTTTCCTGAGCTAAATCGAATTGCCAATCTGAAGCAATTGCGTAGTCCTTTGTGCTGTCTCACTGGGAATAACACGACCCTCTTGTTGTTGCCTCTCGAGATCTGGAAAACTTCCTTCGAATCACTATCCCTGCCCCTCACTATCTCTATTGCCTCACTGAAGCTCAAACTCTCTGACAACTGATTGCTACTACTCTAGAAAATCAAATTCTCCAAGTTACTCTGGTGTCTTCTCCATCACCACATCAATCTCCTCTTCTTATCCATTGTTGGAGCACCAACGGCTAAGATTAAAACTTAATCAATGGCTAGTATCATTTCTAGATCGATCTATGTGAGTTTCTAGAAAATTCTCACCTTGACTTAATTAATTTTGATTAATTAGCCATATTCCCTAAGTTTAGACTTTGGAAATATTTAAAAATCGACTAATAATCTAATTAAGTCATCTCTAGAAGGAATTTCCATTAACGATTTCTAGGTTTTGGAGATATCATGTATTCTAACCTCTCTACCAAATTTCATGGCTAGAACACATCCGATGCTACAAAAAATAACAAAATCCAACTCGAATTGTGAAGTTAGAGCTTCACCCGCCGCTCCTCCTGAGGGCTTCTTGCCAGCCTTCTTGTGTGGACACTTTGTGGCATAGTGTCCCAGTTCATGGCAGTGAAAGCACTTGATTTTGAACAAGTCTTTCTTCTTCCCCCCTTGACTAGAATCTCCTTTGGATTGGGATTCCTTCCCTTTCCCTTTCTTTTCCTTTCCAACCAAGGCACATTTTTCCTCATCCTCAACCTTGGATAAAGTATCATCTTTGGTGTTCTGCCTGAACTCCTCCTATACCAAACATGACCATAATATTTCCCATTTTGGTAGCTTCTCCCTCTGATTTACTACATCCTAGTAGTTTTTCCATCTCTTGGGAAGGCTTAGAAGTGCTAGGCTTACCAGATCATCTTCTACAACCGTAACACTAACACTCCCAATTTCATCACGACATTGTGCGAACCTGCTCAGGTACGGTGGTATTTTTTCGTTGTTCTGCATTTGATATTCTAAAGCTTGTATTTGAGTGCTAGCTTCTTGTGGTCATTACTATTCTGGAACAAATTTGTCAATGCTTTCCACATTGCATATGGAGTTTCTTTCCTGTGGAGATTAGAGACAATATGGTCTCATACTCCCTCCAATATGATCCTCCTCACCTTGGCTACACTCTTCTTCCAATCTTCTATATTTTGAGCATCAACTGTTTGTGGTCTTAGGACATCATTATCAATGAATTCCTTTAGCCCATTATCTTCCATGATTGCTTCATGTGATCCTTCCAAGCAATATAATTCAAGCTACCCTCAAGGTCATACTCGAGCCTTATACCATAGAACACCATCCTGCTAGCTCTGAAGAATAGATCTGCAAACTCATTCCTCCTGCAAAGAGAACTTTCAATTTTCTTCTCTACTGTGAATCTAGCTCTAATACCATGTAGAAAGTAATTGTAGATTCAATCTTTCTTATCTAATGTTCTAAAACATAAGACTCAAATATACTCTACTCATCTGCAGAAAGCAATTCACGATTGAGGAAATATATCAAAAGTATGCATCATGATTTAACATACATACAGGAAGATTTATCTAGGGGAAAGAAACTCCTCAAAACCCCTTCCAATATGTATTGAATTAGTTAGAATATAGAGAAGAAATACAATGCTTTCTTAAGCCTGAGCAACCTCTGTACAAGTATAATCTATCTCACTGCTTCACAGACTAGCTCTGGTCAATATTTAACCAAATTCCTACCTGCCCAAGTCCCTATTTCCATGCCTTTTTCAATTTGGAATTAGTCCGTATTATTTTGGGAAATTCCCCATCCATAATTGCACAATTCATATAGGCCCTTCTCTGACTGCATGCACCATTTGTACAACTTGGATAATTATACAACTGATAATACATTGCCCTTGAACTCCAATCTCAATTGGGTAACTCGAATTTCATGCATGCATGAGTTAATTATTAGTTGATTGATCAATTAACTAGTTGAACACTAAAGCTTCACCCCACTATTAGACCTCCTACTAGTTCCTCCAACAGTTGGAACTAGTTTAACTGACCTTAACTCAATTAAACTGAATTAAATTGTTACAACTGAAATTAACTCAACCTAGGCTACTATAATTTAGGAATCATTGTACACAACTCAATTTAAGCCGTTAACTTGAATTAACTACGCTAACTGAGTGATAACAACCCAGTTAACTCATTCAAGTTGTCTTGTGACGTCAAATTTCAATTTTCTTCTAATTTAATTCAAGGGAAAATTAAATTAGGAATTACTTGTTGCAGTTTCAACAATTCCCTGTTGCACCTTCCTCTTGCATTGATACCAACGCATAATTTATGTCATCCTTTTGAAACTTATAAGTATTTTTCTTCCCATCATGTGTAACACTTATGTCAAACTGCCAGGGTCTTCCCAATAGAATGCGACACACATCCATTGGCATGCCATCATAAAGAATTGTGCCCTTGTAGTTGCGTATATGCAACTCCAATTCACATTTTTCATTCACCAACAATTGATGGCCTTCTTTAAGAAAATACACCTTATAGGGTGTCAGGTGTTTAGTCTTCTTCAAGTTCAACTTTTCTACCACATATGTGGAAACCAAGTTATCTGTACTTCTGCTATTAATCACCACCTTGCAACACTTCCCTTTGACCTTGTAAATAGTCCTAAACAAGGTTTTTCTTTGAGTTGGCTCAATAACTTATTTCATGTTCTTTAATAGTACTTTCTTCAATAATAAAGACTCCCCTGTCTTAGGTACATTCTTTGCTTCTTGTACCTCCTCTTCTCTTTCTTCTACTTGTGCAACAACAACATTCCTCTGGCTTGTTCTTTCATTTTATGGTCATTCATATGACCTATGTCCTATCTTACCACATTTATAGCATGTGTACTCTCTTCCTTTGCCTCTACTTCTTCCTCTAGAATAACCTATTCCCCCTCTAGATTCACTTATTGATTATTCATGTTGACTCGAGCTATTAGCTCCATCTCTCTGCACCGTAAATCTCCCTCTACTTTATTGTTGTCCTATTCCTCTAGGAAAATGTTTCCCTGTGCTAGACTGCTTCCTTGCAAGTTTCTATTCAACTTTCAAAGTAAGTTGATACACCTCCTCTACAATTTTAGGAGATAATACATTGGTCTCATCCTATATATCCAATCTGAGGCCATTTATATACTTGATTGTCTTCTCTGCAGTGTCTTCCACATATCCTGCCCTGATATTTACTTTATAAAACTCCTCAATATACACCCTTACAAACATCGATTTCTATCTCGGATTTTGCATTTCTCTAAATAAAGAGAGTTGATAATACTTAGGCATAGATTTTCCTCTAACGTTTGCAACAATCTTATCCCAACTTTTGATTTTTTGTTTGTTTTTCCTTCTCCTTTCAAACTGCACACCATCCCACCATAAAGTTGCATGCCCTTTTAGTCTAGTAACAACAAACTTTACCTTTTTCTCATCTTCCATTTCCTCATATTCAAATAACTTCTCCATGTCATTGATCTAGTCAATGAGCTTTTCAGGGTTCATGCTACCATTGTAAGTCAACACCTTTGGCTTGGCCTTTGAGGTGGATCCAAAAACTGCTCTCAACATCTTAAGTTCAATTGTTTCTTCAATCATTGCTTCTTCTTATGAAAATTCTTCCTCTTTCACACTTACATCTCTAGCTTTAGGATCCCTCTGTCTGCGAACTTCCATGGCATTCAATCTTGCCTCCAATAGATGTTTTTTTGTGTTATGACTTCAATGTTCGCTACAAGCCATCTTCATCTTCGGCCTCCTCTTCTAACTCTATGAGGCATGATTTGTTCCTCGAGCAGATGTTGGATCTACTCTGATACCAGTAATGGTGTAGGCTGCCAACAAACCTTTTAAACAAAACAAATATAATAGGCCCCAAATCTATGTGGCTAGAAATGATGTCGCCTAGGTATAAACTCAACACAATAGCACTAAGTTCCAATCTATGTGGATATAAATGATGTCGTGTAGGTATATATATATATATATATGTATATTATATATATATATATATATATGAATCGTGGGGAAGTCTCTTTACCAAAATGGGCCCCCAAAGGAGCTATTCTATTATATAAACTTAGTGCCAACTCGTCTCTCCTTAGCCCCAACACTATAGAGGATAGGTCCCACAACCATAGCCTGTGACCACTGCGTTATCTTGGACCCTAATGATTTTATATGGAGTGCATCTCTGCCTCCCATTGAAGCTCTCAGGATAAATGTTCGAGGACAAAACTCGACTTCATGTCAATTGCCAAACTTAGTTCTTGTCAACATTCACTGTTGATCCCGAGCCCTAGCGTTTTTAGCATGAGTTTTCTTGACTCCCTTTCAAACTCGCAAGGAAAAACTTTCGGACGAGAACTTTCACAACAATCGACAATCTATCCTCCCATCATTTGTGAGCAAAACATTTGTGCCAACGATTTTGAGTTATCTCGATGATTTATAAACAAGGTCTCATAGCTAAGGTTTCCTACCACTTAGTTTAAATAAAGTATTTTAATGTCATAATGTATTGTAAGAAATGCTCTAACAAATATATGAATATTTGTTTAACCATTTATTATTATTATTTTAATGTAATATAATCATTTTATGATAGGTAAGAGTAATTATATATATATATATAATATATATATATATATATATATATATATATAATATATTAAACCATTACATTTAGGAATGAACATGACATGGTAAAATACAATGTTAAATAGGCGATGTGATTAGCAACCATCTAAGTTACTTACTATAATTTGATATGATAGAGGCATTCTAGTTATTTATAGATTATTAAAAAAATACAAAGTCCATAATCCATTTAATCTCTTTGTGTACATATACATGTTTCACTGCATAAGTTTTTAGAAATTTAAGTTTATTATATTTTAAATAAATTTAAGATAAAATAATATCAATAAAAAAAAATCCATTACCATAATTCTATTTTTATCTTAATAATAATAAATTGGTTATGTTAAAAAACATATTGTTTATTTTTAAAGTTAAATATTACTTTTTATATAAAATATAAAATTAAAGTAATGAAACACATGCCATCATTTTTTTTATTTTTTGTTTTTGTTTTTTTTTCATAATTGTAAACATACATTCTGTGCCAAATTACTTAGAATTATTGACGTAAAAGTCATTAGCGTATAATGTATCTTTATGCATATCGCTTACCTCATATAAGCTTGTGCCCTGCATTACTTTAAATTACTTCGAATTATTGATGTAAAAGACATTAATGTATAAAGTGTCTTTATGCATACTGCTTACCTCATATAAGCTTGTGCCCTGCATTACTTTACACCGATAGAAAATGCTCGCTACCCCTCTTACATTAAAATATTTTTATGCGTACTACTTACCCCATATGATCTTGTGCCTTGCATTACTTAAACCACAGAAAATGCTCGTTGCCCCTCTTACATTACGCTTTTAACGAGAGAAAACTGGAGACTGCACCAGTAGGTAAGGCATCGGAAGTCCTTTTCATGGTTGAGTGGTGGAAGGAATGTGTATTAATAAATGTTGATTTGCTTTTCGTGATTGTAATACATGTGGCCAATCACTGCTAGAAGGTTATTTCTCATTTGAAGAGAAAGCACAAAGAATATAGTAGGCAAGTTGTCTCATTTATTGTATGATGAGAGGAGAGGTTGTACAACAACGTTGGATAATGGGGGTGCATCTTATAGAATGAGCAAAATCTACTTGAGATCAATTTTGTACTCAACAATGAATGCTAGCAGTTGAAGACAATAGTACCTTAGTTATGATTACATAATAGGCCTATAGCCTTTTAAGCTAATTGGATTTTTTTTTATTTATTTTTTTAAATTAAAAATTAAAGATATATATTTTACAAATTACTGGTTTAATTATTGGTCAAAATGAGATTAATCCATATTCAGCTCAATATCCATTAAGCTATTACCTACCTTGCAACAAGAATAATAATGGATGATAATATGTTTTCAACAATTACAATTATATTATAATTATGAAATATTCATATTTACTAAAAATTTATTCATTCCTCCACATTACCAAATACAAAAACCAGACGCATTTTACCAAAATCCATAGGTGGAAACAATAATCATTAAAAAACAACAATAATTGTGAGTAAAAAACTCACTATGCGGTGGGGTTGATACTCCACGACAAACATTAACTATAACTAAAAATGTGTTCAGAGCGAGTTGCAAAGTAAAAGAAAAGCAAAAGGGAGGCATGCAGGAGGAGAAGCAGGGTCAGATATACCTAACGTTCAATAGTAATCCGATAATGGCATGTTTTGCAAGCAACACAGGTTGTTGTGGTTATTGCAATTTCAATTAGCCATCTGCGTTGGCAATTGTCTATCGGTTGCCACTCATTCATGCATGGAATCTTGTTCTAAAAGCGCGTGGCAAGTTGTCTCATTTATTGTATGATGAGAGGAGAGGTTGTACAACGACATTGGATAATGGGGGTGCGTCTGGTAGAATGAGGCGAATCCACTTGAGATCAATGTTGTACAATTTTGTACTCAACAATGAATGCCACGAGTTGAAGACAATTGTACTTTAGTTATGATTACATAATAAGGTTGTAGCCTTGTAAGCCAATTATATATATATATATATATATATATATATATATATATATATATATAATATATATATATATATATATATATATTATATATATATATTATATATATATATATATATATATATATATATATATATAGTAGTTGTGGGAGTAAAATTTCTTTCATGTTCTAACATAGAACGCATTACATTAAAATAACCATCTCCTAGAGGAGCATGCATAATGACATAGACATATATATATATATATATAATACAAATATAAATAAATAAATAATAAAATAAAATTATGCTATAAAGTAAACTTTACAAATCACTGGTTTAATTATTTTCCAAAATGAGATTAATCCATATTCAACACAATATCCATTACGTTATTACCTGCTTTGCGGCAGGAATGATAAGGCTCCTCTTGAAAAACTTGGGGAAAAAGTGATGCACGCCAGGCCTGCAATAACTAGGATCTTTATACCCTATGCTTATAAACACACATCTCAGCTTTCATCAACCCAAAAACCTCATTTATAGGCAATCAAATTCACACATCATATCAAAATTACAACTCAATCACTTGTTGAGAAAATCCCCTTCTTGGCAAATTTCACAAATTAATGTCAATACCACATACATGACTTACCCATCAGCTCTCCTTTCAATTTTCTATTTGCTATTCAGCCTGCGCTCCAGCAGTTCAATTTCATTCAATAGTGTCTAGCAACTAGCAAGACTTTTCAAAACTTTATAAATACTCTGGCAACTGCGTCTTCAACACTTCTGTCCATATCCCATGTACACATCCATGCAGTGTCAAATCGATGTAAAACTCTTCAAACAACGCCATCATGCCTGGACAGTAATTCAAAAGGATTACTTATCGTATAATCCCACGGGTCTCCATAATGCACTACGCGTTGACCATTCGAACCGGCGTTCCCTTAGCTGAGTCTTATAATGTTCAGCTCCTATACTTCTGAGATCTCGTATAACAAACGCAAAGGCTTTAATGATGCTTGTATGATAAGGCTTCACGTTCACTGCTTTCCTTTAATTAATATCGCAATTACTCTGCGCAAAATGAAGTTTTCCTTTGACTGTGATAAAATGAGATTAAAAAGGCGGCAGCAATATATTAGAACAATGAAAAGAAACGAACTAAAATGCTCCCACACACACAATAAAGTATCAATGCGGAGTATAGGAAGGCGATTCCAGCCTTTCAATAAACAGCATAATAACTATTCAACGCATCAATACATAGTAAAGCCAATCATTGAGTACATCCATACAATTTAACAAGATATCATCGATTTTTCTTCAGAACGCCAAGAGGAATTTTCATAGTAATACTTTTGGCATCGCTCCTCTCTAATGAGAGCTTTGCTGCCTCTTTATTTATAATTAAGGATAGGCCTTCTCGGTCCTTATCCAATACAAAAACATGCTTTACATAACGATTTAAACATAAAAGCTTTAAAGCTCTATATGCAATGCATACATCTGACAAAAAGCATCTTGAGGCTTTATTCCATCTTTTCCTGTTTTAAAATAGAAAAGTCTCATTATCACTTAATGATCCACATCCATTCCTTTTATGCCTAAAAGTTCTCCCTAGTTCCTATGTTCTCATTTATTTATTTTGAGAATATCTAATTAAATCACACTTAAAAGCCTAAATATTAAACTGACTTGGAACTTAGGAAACTAATTCCAAAAATGCATGAGCCCCCTATGTCTACTATTTACAATGATTTCCCTTGGGCTGAATGCTCCTGCATCAGACTCCCAAGGTAGAAAATATTCATGATCTCCTAATCATGTGTCTTCTGGTCTTGGTTTCCCTGGATCCCACACTTTGTTCTGCAAGTTATCATGCGTTATTGCTCGCTGCCTTTCTCCAGGTTTCCACAGTTTATGTTGCATCGCTCTACTGGCTATGCTCTCGCAATCTTCAGTTGTCTTCCTTTTGCTGCTTCTCCTTTGTTTCACTGCTACTGGTCTCTTCCAGGATTCTTTCATCATCATCCGCCTCATCATTTCAATTTCTCTGTCTAACAGATTTTCTCTAACATCTTCAATAAGACCTGTACTCACAAAACAATTGTTAGAATAAAAAATATAAGGCTTTAGTGCCTCCATAAATATTGTTGCTGTCAGTGTTGCCTCAGCTGCCACCATAAATGTCGCCCCACATGTTGCTCTAGTTGTCACTATGGATGTTGCGGCCTCCCAAACTTTTTGTCCCTTTGCAATATTCCTTTGCTCATCATCTACAATTTCATCAACATGCTGCAAATTAACTCTAGCATAATCTCCATCTTCTCTTTTGACCATCTTCAGTAATTGTCCATTATCATCTTGATTGATTCTAGCAATCCAATCAAGTTTTGCAAATACTGTAGCTTCATCTTGTACTACTGTAGCGGCTCCAAAATTTTCTTCAGGACTCGGCAAATCTTCACTGGCTTTCTCCTCAGCTTTCCCTGGCAACACTTCAGTATGTTGCTCTAAGTTTCTTCCCAACTCCTTTGTCAGCACATCAGTATGCTGATTTGCATTCATCATGAGACTATCAGCTAGTCTCGCCTTCTTTCCATCTATCTCCAAGATGTCGTTCTGCTCTCGTTCACTGTACTGAACTCTTTTGTCTACTGCAACCTTTCTATCATACTTTGAATTCATCAACAAATATTCTAACAATGCAATTTCTCTGTAGCATTTCTGAAGCATATCATCATCACCTGCATTCATACATAAATTTTCAGTTTGCACAAAATGTTCAACAGTATCAGCTGTTACTTCCCTTATCTGTGCTTCAGACTGATTCTCTTCTTCAACATCCACAAGAACTTCCTCTTGTGCTATAATAGTTTCACAAGATTGCACATCCTCCTCAGTAAATCCTGTAATCACATCACAATTGTCAGCTACAAAAATATACGGTTTTACATTATCCAGCTGATCTAGATTTACCCAATAACTCAAGAAATCATCAATGATCTTCTCTTCTGTTTCACCAATTGAAACCTCCTCTGCACCTGCAAACATACACAACTCATCAATTTTAAAATCACAAGACTTTTTAGTCTTGACTGCTTCCTCCAACATTTTCCTTTGAACATATCTGCGTGTGGAATCTTCAAATTCCCTCTCTGGCTCAAGAACTCTAAGTCCCTTTTTCAACAAGGCAATCGCAATTTGCCTCAACCTCCTCTGCAATTGTCGCCAAATCACTCTCTTTCCCTTCAGTGGAAAGAGCCATTTTATATTCTAATTTTCTTGCTCTTGTAGCCATTCTTCTAGTACCTGCAATTGTACCTTCATTACTGTGATCTTTCTTTCTCGAACTTCTGCAGTCATCTCATCTCTGTGGCATTTCTCTAAACCTCTTCTTCCTCTAGAAAAACTCCCTCTGCCTCTTGCATCACCTCCTGTGGGTGCATGCTGGGTTGAGCTACTGCTAGATCCTTCTTTAGGTGTTGTAGATCTTCCACTACCACCTTGACTTCCTTTTCCTCTGAAAGTCCCTTTCCCTCTGGCAGACTGCTTCCTCATGAGTTTCTCACTCACCATGAGTTGTACTAGCCTCTGCAACAGCAATCTCTCTTGCTGCCACTTACCTCACCAAGCTCTCGTCACTCAGTCTTTTGGTAAGTACTGGTTCACTGCCTCTGGAACCTCTTGAGCACTCCTCTGCTCTCTCTAGGCTATCTCTTCAACTCACTTTTCTCTTTAGGACACTGCAATTGTCCTCCCTATCCAGCCTTCAGCTGAATGTCAAGTTCACTGCCATCATTTACTTTGCAACTATAAACTTAAATCATAAATTTCAACCCAAAAAAATCATCTCACCTTTAAGATCCTGCATGGTCTTGTCTTCTTTCCACTTCTACAATCTTCTTCACTGCATTTGTGTAGCTTGCATATCAAATTTAAAAATCATTCATCACTCACTTTAGTTCTCAACTGTACTCATTCAAAAAACAAACTTCTTCAACAAAGCATTCCCGCTCTGATACCACCTGATGCACGCCAGGCCTGCAATAACCAGGATCTTTATACCCTATGCTTATAAACACACATCTCAGCTTTCATCAACCCAAAAACCTCATTTATAGGCAATCAAATTCACACATCATATCAAAATTACAACTCAATCACTTGTTGAGAAAATCCCCTTCTTGGCAAATTTCACAAATTAATGTCAATACCACATACATGACTTACCCATCAGCTCTCCTTTCAATTTTCTATTTGTTATTCAACCTGCGCTCCAGCAGTTCAATTTCATTCAATAGTGTCTAGCAACTAGCAAGACTTTTCAAACCTTTATAAATACTCTGGCAACTGTGTCTTCAACACTTCTGTCCATATCCCATGCATGCATCCACGCAGTGTCAAATCGATGTAAAACTCTTCAAACAACGCCATCATGCCCAGACAGTAATTCAAAAGGATTACTTATCATATAATCCCGCGGGTCTCCAAAACACACTACGCGTTGACCATTCGAACCGACGTTCCCTTAGTTGAGTCTTAAAATGTTCAGCTCCTATACTTCTGAGATCTCGTATAACAAACGCAAAGGCTTTAATGATGCTTGTATGATAAGGCTTCACGTTCACTGCTTTCCTTTACTTAATATCGCAATTACTCTGCACAAAACGGAGTTTTCCTTTGACTATGATAAAATGAGATTAAAAAGGCGGCAGCAATATATTATAACAATGAAAAGGAACGAACTAAAATGCTCCCACACACACAGTAAAGTATTAATGCGGAGTATAGGAAGGCGATTCCAGCCTTTCAATAAACAGCATAATAACTATTCAACGTATCAATACAGAGTAAAGCCAATCATTGAGTACATCCATACAATTTAACAAGATATCATCGATTTTTCTTCAAAACGCCAAGAGGAATTTTCATAATAATACTTCTGGCATCGCTCCTCTCTAATGAGAGCTTTGCTGCCTCTTTATTTATAATTAAGGATAGGCCTTCTGGGTCCTTATCCAATACAAAAACATGCTTTACATAACGATTTAAACATAAAAGCTTTTAAGCTCTACATGCAATGCATACATCTGACAAAAAGCATCTTGAGGCTTTATTCCATCTTTTCTTGTTTTAAAATAGAAAAGCCTCCTTATCACTTAATGATCCACATCCATTCCTTTTATGCCTAAAAGTTCTCCCTAGTTCCTATGTTCTCATTTATTTATTTTGAGAATATCTAATTAAATCACACTTAAAAGCCTAAATATTAAACTGACTTGGAACTTAGGAAACTAATTCCAAAAATGCATGAGCCCCCTATGTCTACTATTTACAATGATTTCCCTTGGGCTGAATGCTCCTGCATCAAAAATTCATGTGACAAGGATTTCTACAACAACTATTGTATGCCATTAACAAATTCACTTTTATGCAAAAACAAAATAACAAAAAACAACTCAATCTCAGCCTTTTTATGGATACTCATGCTTTTGGCCATGAGTAAAGGGGAATTAGACTTGCGATAAGTTTTTGTTGATTCAAAGGTAAGGAAGGCCTCCGTTGTACCACTTTCATCTAAATCAATTGCATAAATTAAAAAGCTATTTGACAAGGATTTCAACACAACTTGCACATGATACACATGATAGACATATACAAGGGATTTAAAGCATTCAAATTATATACAAGTCATATTGCGAGTTGATTCACACATACAAATCCAACTTTTCCCATTATTCAAAGTCTTGATAAATACATTCGAGATTGCATCCAAATCTTTGAGAATAGGATCAGATAAGCCAATTTTCGTTTAAGATAAAGCTTCGAGCCTTTTCCTTAACAAAATGTTGACAATAACTATTACATGGCAAATTGAATTTATTCTTCTAATCTACACATAACATAATGCAATAAATTATTTTGAACTTTAAGGTTAAAACGAAATTTGACCAATACCCTTGCATCAATAAAGAAAATAAATTTTTAACTAATTAAAAATAAATTTAAATATTATTTAGAATAAATGAAATATTTCATAAATTGAATTAAAAAAATTATTTTAATAACAATATTATATATCTTTAAACCTCGTTTAATATGGGATAAAAACTTGTCCTAACATTTAAGGTTCATCAAATTACTTAAAATGATTTACATGTGTTATTATTTGGCCCATCTACAACTTAGTTTGGGGAGAGATGTGTAGGTGTTAGGTTTATGTAAGAAATATTTTATTGTTAACATTTTTTTTTTAAATGTAAGCTTTATTATAATTATCGTACTGAAAAGTTCTATTATAATTAACTAAAAAAACATAATTTAATTTCTATTTTATTTAGAGAAAAAAAAATTCGGCAAAATCACATACAAATTCATTTGTCGATGCGTTTCGAACCAACCAGTGTGGTTCATCGTCAAGACAAGTTGAAGATCCAATCTAAGCGATGCAATAAATAGGGACAGCAGGCCATTCTAACAGCTAAATTGACAGGAAAACGGTTACCAGACCTCTAACAGCTAGGTTTGACCAAGACCCGGGGAAGGACCTAAATTTACTTAACTATTATTTTTATCCATTTATTTAATAATATATTAATTTCCATTGTCCTTATAAAATTCATTATTTATTTAAATATTTATATTATCAAGACCTAATTTATTAATATTTTATTATATATTTATTTCTACCATAAAAGTCATTAATAATAATACTGATATTTACCCTATAATGGGATGAGGAATAAAATGGTAAATATTTCTATCCCATTAACCCATATATAATATAATATAATTATAAATATGATACATAATATTAAATATCTCCGCCTAATAATGTAAATATTATTATTATAATACCATTACCCTTATATAATACCAATTTACCTATTTAAATAATAGAGATCTAATGGGTAATATTCCTATTATTGTTAATTTTAGAACCTAATTCAAATATTATTATATCAAAATATTAACATATAACCTATGCAAACACCTTTTTTAATCCTATTTACCTAATATATTATTAATATTTACCATTTTACTTATTAGATTAAGATGGTAAATATTATTTTTAAACATTACGAGCTTTTTTTATTTTATTTTTTTAATCTATTTATGTACTTACCTTAAAAACTTTTTTAACATTCTAATATTACCCTTATATGAGAATAATATATATAATTAAAAAGGTAAAAATTCACTCTTATCTACCCAATTAACCCAATTTATTATTTCCCATATTATAAATAATATAAAATATAATATTATTAACTACTAATTATTACAATATTAATATAATTATTCACCATTCCCTTATAAATTAATAATATTATTACTAATTACACTTTCTTTGAATCTTGAGAATCTAATGGTTACTCTCCTTATTATAAACCCATTATTATTTTTAATTCTAGGGCTTAATTCAATTATATTTTTTATTTGATTTCTATACCTTAATCTTATTAAATCATATCATATATATTACATATATATATATATATATATATAATATATATATTATATATAATATAGTATATATATATTATTTTTATTTTTAGCTAATTAGTATTTACCACTTTATTAGGTAAACGTTCGAATTTTAATTATTTATTTATTTAACTAGGATCCATTAATCACCACTATCATAATATTAAGAAATCGAAGTACATAATACCATACAAAAAAGCTTATGACCTACCTCAACATAAGGAAAATTCCGCTATCAAGGAAAGGGGCAAGAGACATAAAAAATATATAGACACCCACCGGAAAAGGGAGGATAAAGGAACCATGAAACCAAAGAGAAGAAGGAATGAGGCGGCTAGGAAGACAGGGCTGGGATCCAGCAACTGCTAATCTTCCAGCCGTCATCCCTAATAAGATTATTGGGCCTTTTTTCAATCTCCAGGGCCTCTCTAAACTTCCGATGGTGAAATTGTGCAACCTTTGCAACGACGCGAGCCTCCTCAATACAGACATGATGCTTAGTCTTTTCAGCATGCTCTACCAAAGCCGAGGACTTGGCCCTCCCATGCCTTAAGTCCACTGAATGCTCGTTAATCCTTTGATTGATAGAGCGACTTGTCTCACCAATATATGGTGTCCCACAGGAACAGGGAATGACATAGACGCCCTTCATGTCCTTAGGATCGATCGGATCTTTCACAGACCTAAGGGAGCCACGGATGGTATTAAGAGGTCTAAAGGTTGCGGGAACATTATGCTTCTTCAGAATCCTGGCAATCTTGTCAGTGGTTCCTTGGATGTAAGGCAGGTGAACCCTTATGACACGATCTTTAGGATCTTTATGGACTGAAGGCTCTTTATGGGCCTTGAGGAAAGCTTTCTGTCCCAAGTGTCTACTATAACCATTTTTCACAAAGACATCTAGGAGATGGGCCTTCTCCTTTTCCAAGCTCTTCTCATCCGATATTCTTACAGCACGGGTAGCAAGTGTGCTAAGAACCCCTAACTTCTGAGCAGGGAAATGATGGGAGGAAGCATGCAGATATTGATCCGTATGCATTTTCTTTCGAAAAAATTGGTGAGAGGAGCCATCCTCATTCTTCGAGATGAGAACATGGAAAACTGGGTGTACTCGGGAAGATGCATGGAGCTCCAATTTGTATGCCATAGTACCAATCTTTTGCAACACCTTGTAAGGACCGTAATACTTGGGTGAGAATTTATTATCCTTCTTAACTTGCTTGAGAGATATTTGTTTGTATGGTTGTTGCCGTAAAAATACCCAATCACCTACATCAAAACTTCTTTCACTATGATGTTGATCTTCCTGTTGTTTCATTCAATTCTACACTAGAGTGAGGTTATCCTTTAAGAGGTGGAGAACTTGTTGTTGATGCTTGATGTGATCTTCCACTGCTTGAACCTTAGAATTTTCTCTTAAAGATGATGTGATGGATGATGGATGATATCCATAAAGTGCCATAAATAGGGTCGTTTTTGATGTAGTATGGCAAGAAGTGTTATACCACCATTCAGCTAGAGGTAACCACTTGACCCATTGTGTTTGTTTATTAGATACAAAGTAACGAAGATATCCTTCCAAACATTTGTTCACTATATCAGTTTTCCCATCAGATTGAGGATGATAAGATGAGCTATGAGCTAATTGAGTAACAAGATAAGAAAATAATTCCATCCAAAAATTTCTAGTGAAAATGGGATCTCTGTCACTTACTATAATCTTTGGGTTTCCATGAAGATTTTGAATTGCTTTCATAAATGCAGTAGCAACTATATCAACTTTAAAATGATGAGATAATGCACAAAAGTGTGCATACTTGATAAGCCTGTCAACTACCACCATGATGACACTCTTTCCTTCAGACTTGGGTAAATCTGTGATAAAATCCATAGAGGCCTCCTCCCAATGCTCACTTGGAATGGCTAAAGGTTGTAACAGACGTAGGGTCTTAATTATCTCAACTTTATTTTGTTGGGAAACCAGACATTCTGCCACAAACTTCTGAATATCAGATTTAAGTCCATCCCAAAAAAATCCTTCTTGAACCTATGGTAAGTTTTTTTAAATCCTGAGTTCTCTCCTAAGAGAGAGGTGTGAAATTCCAAAAGAATATTTTGTTTGAGTTACGAATTCCTACAAAGATATAAGCGATCTTTGTACCATAATGAATCATTTTTCCAGCTAAATGTATCGGGATATTGCTGCAGTTTTTGAATGAGTGACCACACATCTTCATTATTCTTCCATTCATCTCTTGCTTTAGTTATCCGCTCAGGTTGGATAATAGAAATGGAACAAAGCAATGTTTACAAATCCTCATCCTTTCTTGAGAGTGTATATGCAACAACATTTTGCTTCCCTTTTTTGTAGATGATTTCAAAGTCATAACCCAACATCATTGTCACCCATTTTTGTTGCTCTTATGAAGATAATATTTGTTCCAAAAAGTATTTAAGACTATCATGATTCATTTTTACCTTGAAGTGCCTTCCCATTAGGTAAGGTTGTCATTGCTTTAGTGCATGTAGTATTGCAAACATTTGCTTCTCATAAATAGGTTTATGTAAATACATTCCTTTGATTGGACAAATTTCAAAAGCAATGGGTCTTCCTTCTTGCATTAGAACAACACCAATTCCATTTCTTGAGGCATCACATTCCATAATAATTTTTTTTTGTTAAACCTGGCATAGCTAAGAGTAGTGCTTGGCACATTGCCTCTTTAAGATGTTTAAAGGTCTTCGTTGTTTCCGGAGTCCAAGAAAATGCATCTTTCTTCACTAATGATGTTAGAGGTGTCGCTATTCTCCTATAATTATTAACAAACTTGCAATAATACCTTGTCAACCCAAGAAATCCTCGAAGATGCTTTACGGTTGTGAAGATTTTCCACTCCTTAATGGCTTTAATTTTGTTAGGGTCTACCTTAAAACCCTTGTGATATACAATATAACCCAAATATTCCACCTCCCGTACTCCAAAGAAACATTTGGAGGTTTTTGCATATAATTGTTTTTCCTCCAATAGTTTGAGCACCCTATCAACATGTTGAACATGATCCTTCCAACACTTGTTGTAGATTAATATGTCATAAAAAAATACTAACACGAATTTTCTAAGGAATGGTTTGAAAATGGAATTCATCAAACCATGAAATGTGGAAGGTGCATTAGTAAGGCAAAAAGGCATGACCAAAAATCCATAATGACCCTCATGAGTTTTGAATGTTGTTTTCGGAATATCTTCAGTCTTCCTTCTAATTTGATGATATCCTAAATGAATATCCAACTTGGTAGAGTAGATTTATCCATGTAATTCATCCAACAATTCATCAATGACGAGAATGGTAAATTTATCTTTAATAGTGAGCTTGTTGAGATCCCTATAATCTGGACACATATGCCATGATCCATCCTTCTTGTGCACCAACATTACTAGAGTAGAGAAAGAACTTTGACTAGGTTTAATTATACTTGCCTCTAGCATTTTTTCAACCATACATTCAATTTTACTCTTTTGGGCATAAGGATATCTATAAGGCCTGATGTTGGGAGGAACACTTCCTAGAATCAAATGAATAGCATGATCACAATCACGAATAGGTGGGAGGCCTTTGAGAGTCTCAAGCACCTTGGAATGATTGTCCAAAAGTTTTTGGAGATCTGGAGAAATAGATGATTTTGATGTTTGAACCTCTAGTGAGAATAATTGTGCAATTGTGCCCCGTTGTTCTTTCTTCAAAAGCTTTGTCATGCCATTAGAGTTTATTTTCTTTCCTGGTTTCCCTACGATACCCCTTAATTCAAATTCCTTTCCTTCCCAAAAAAAAATCAAGAAAAGTTCTTGAAAATTGAAAGCTATTGTCCCCAAAGATTGTAACCATTGGGCTCCTAGTACAACATCAGCACCACCATTGGAATGGAAAGCATTGGACTATTCAATACATATTACCCCATGGTTAGCTTGATATTATGGCACTTTCCAAAGCAATTTACAGTTCTTCCATTTAGAACCATTACTTGACACTTTGGTGTTGAATAACAAAAGTTCATAGAGAGGAAGTAGCTCATGGCATCTTCATTAGAAGCATATAAGGACAACCAAAGTAGCAATCTATATGGTTGGAGAAAGTAATCTTGCAAGATAAAAGATAAAGAGATAATCATATATCATCATCATCAAGAAGAAGCATTTGCATAATAAGGATCATCAAGGTACTCCATTGGAACCTTCATTAGAAGGTTCACCTCTACTTAAGAAGCAAGTGTCTCACAGAAAGTCTACATCCCACCTTGTGTGGGATCCACTAGTGAGAATGATGAAGGTATGGTGACAAAAAAGTGAAGCATGTCAAGTTTTTTGAAGTACTTTCATATTCAAGCAAGGAAATGAAGTCGCTAGAAGGAAGCCTAGATGACCAAAAGAAGGAAGAGGTATATATATATTTAGATAAAGTCATGTCATCATATGGTTGCAGATAGAAAGGCTAAAATGCTCTATCTCATGAACATGATTGAAGAAGAAGAAACTCTTCCTTTAAAATGATGCATGAAAGCATGTAAACAATGTACCTTGAACCCTTCTACATATCGACATGATGAAATCCACATAATATGACCTCATGAAGAATATGAGATGGTTGGAAACTATGGTTCCCATAATGAAGGAAATGTGTATAAATGATCTTGAGGAAGCAATATGCGAAAAAAAAAGGGTGAAAGAAGAGTTTATGAGAAGATGCATCTACTATCAAGTAAGATAAGGTAAGTGATCAACATATTATAACTAGAAGGATTAGCTATGACATCTCCATGCCAAGAAAGATATGAAGACCCTGATATGTTGGAAAAAGAAAACCTTGGTAATGTATGTCTTCGAGATGGATTCATACAATATGTGAAAGGATGTTGATGCAGGAAGCAGATGTCATGATGGAAGGTCATCATAAAAAAGGTAACTATGATTTTATGTTCATTTTTTTTCTTGAAAATATCTGGTTGGGTTTAAACAGGGTTATAGGAAGAAGGTTGTAGAAGTTGCCTACAACTAGTACTCATAAGATTGGATGGAAGATCCTAAAAGAAACATGACTTGGAAGATGTAGTTGTATAAAGATATCTAGATGATGACTAGAAGATCATTTTTTATGAAGAGAAGGATGACATGACTATTGGTTCAACATGATGTTTCACTTAAGGGAAGTGATGGAAAAGATTGTTGATGCCCTACAAGAAGATGGCTCCATGATGAAGAAGTTGAAGTTCATGTCATGATGCAGAAAGAAGGAGCCTTATAGGCAGGTGATAGTACCATGATCTCTACTGAAGAGAGTTGATATTGGTAACAAGTCCCTTATTAATAGGGAGCTTGGGCAAGTCCCTTGTTAAAAGGGAGCTTGGGCAAGTCCCTTGTTAAGAGGGAGCTTGGGTATATTCCTTGTATAGGAATGAGTAGATCCTCCCTAGATGAGAGGGAGAGATAGACATGTCATTCTTGTCTTCATGTTATGAATAAAAGATGGAGGATTGGGTAAGCATCTAAGATTGATTTTTATACTCTTTGAGGATGAGGTAGGCCATCTAATAGGTAAGAGTAGTCAACGAGGAAATTCCATGAGGACATGTTAATCCATGATGGGAATGGTCCTAAAAGGACATACCCTGTGAATATCCATATGGGGTATGTGCCTTGAGAGACAATGATGAAAGTATATATTAGACATTATCTACACGACATTGTGCCCTATTCTTGTGGAGAGATAGAGTTGTTAGTCACAACCTTGATATATGACGGTGTTGGTTGATATGATGAGATGCATAGATATAAGCTGAGAAGATAGCTTATGAGATGGCTTATCAATCTGACTCTTCTTATGAGAATTGTTTATTACGAGAATGTCCAAGTACCTTGTATAGATTATGAATACCTCCCTAGTTAAGAGGGAGTGTTAAAATGTGTAACTAGGTTTTTTCTTCATAATGTCTAACATAATCATGATTTTATGTATTTGATGTAAAGGGAAAAAGAACTATTATTATTACTTTGAAGCATGGGATTCATGCTCAAGGTAATTTTTATTTGTAGGTAAAGCACACATTGAGTGCTTCTTGGTTTTTGTCATTGAGTCAAGAAGTCAACTGAGTCATTGTAATATGTAAAGACTCTATTGGGCATCATGTATCAAGTCAAAGAAATTTACTATAAAGTCAAAATGTCAAACACCCTCCAAGGCAAGTCAGCCTACAAGAAAGGACAAGTTGACCTATAGAAATGGCAAGTTTACCTCATGAAAGGGTTGTTCGGCCTATATATAAGAGGACCATCGATCTCATTTAGAGAGACAAATGTTCAAGAAAAAAGTAGTGAAAGAAGGAGTCTAATACATAGTGAAGAGAAGGAGAAGAAAAGGAGAAGAAAGAAAAGAGTTTAAGGATTGTTTCAAGGAATCATTCTTCACATGTTCAAAGAAAAATAATGCACATATTGCTGCAGCATAACAAAAGTTACAGTCACCTTAAGGAGTCAAAAATTGGAGTCAAAAAGATCTAATTTCCAGGTTGAATCATCAAGGAAGGACAAGTACCCCAAGCGAAGGAGAAAATAAGTCATATTTCACCATTCTCTCTCACACATGTGAATCTAGGGTTTATATAGTTAGGTCAGAAGTTGCAGCCAGAATTGCAAGTCCGAAAATCTTGGTTGAAGAAGAAGTTACAGCTGTTATAAGGAAAATTTGAGTTGAGTTGAATTTGTAAAAAGGAATTTAATTAAGGAGTAGTTTGACTTGGCCTTGGAGGGGTCTTTAACAATAAATTTAGGTCTTGTAATTTGTCATCTGAACATTCTATAAGAAGAGAAGAATTCTCATGGGTTTTCCTCTCAAGAGGAGAGGTTTTGGCCTTGGCTTGCAACCTACATTTGTGTGTCCTCTTATCTCTTTGATAATCATAGTTTGGTAGTTGTTTGATGATAATAACATAATAATAATCAAGTGAAAAAAGATACTAATAACAAGTACATCAATTTAAGTAAAAGAACATCTCAAATAGATATCAAAGTAAGAGAAATCACTAATCTAACTGCCCCTAGATTTCTCAAAACCTTTTAGATGTATTAGGTGTCATATGTATAGTCATGTGATTGTTGATTATGAGTAACTGTTTTTAAATAAAGTTTGGCTTTAGGAATATGAAGTGTATAAGGAAGTAAACTCCAATGTTGGCCCTACGGAATTGAATTATGTGGTTGCCAACAAGATGTAGATGGATTAATGGTTATAAGGGAGTCGTCGAGAGTAGGTTTGAAGGTGGCAAATGAAGTTGTGGGATATGGGTAAATTGAGAAAGATTTTTATTTTTGTGGAGTCCCCTACACATCTAAAGATCAAAGTGACAACAAAGGGGTCTTAACATAAAGAGGGATTGGGTCGACTTGAATAGGGGATGTCACTAAACGATTTAACTCATTTGAAGTTGTAATGTTATTCTATTGAATGTAGGAGAGTAGAGATTGTTGATTGTTTGGGAGACAGGGGCAAGGATTATTCTTGGTCTCTTGATGGTGTGGTGGGTTATAGTCATTCAAAAAAGGTAGGGGTTGTAGGGATTACTAATCAATGTTTAGACCTGTAACTTCCTCTAGTCTAGTATCATTATTTTTTAGTGAACATTATGAGTCTACAAGTCAAGTTAGAGAGGACTTAATTTTGGAAGGTAATAGATACAACCAATGTTGAGGAAAGGGATCATGGGTGACACTAAGGGAGGTATAGAATGAGGTTTAGGGGTTATTAAAGGGAAAGGAAAAAGAGGGTTGGTAGAGGTGTGAATATCTATTTTCTGTAATCAGGTCTACTCATGAGACTATCATTTAACTATTAACCCAAAGTCTGATCGGATCTTGTGAGGCACCCAATGCAGTATGCACAAAATAATTATGTACTTACAAACACTTACTAGTATGCAATCTAATCTATTGAATAGAGGAAAGGAAAAGAAAATCAACTTTAACCACACATAAAACATAAAGAAAAGAGAGTCAACAATGTTCAAAATTCCATGCTTGGTGTGGGCATCTCACATGGTGGAATCCTTGGGAACAATTACCATGAATCTCACCACTCACCTTCTTTTCCCAAGTGGAATCAAGAACGTAATGATTCTGCAACACTTTGATTCTATAACACGATTTATAAATAGCTTGAAAATATAAATTAACACATGGGGTTGAAATAAAATAAAGAAATGAAAATATTTAACTTGTAATAATATAAATGCTCAAACTTATACACAAAGGCTAAAAACACAATGCCTCACTTCAAGTGGGTACCCTTAAGGCTCGTCCTATGCAAAGGAATTATGTAATCACTGAGGCAAAGTTGTTATCACAAACTATGCATCAAACTAAAAAATGGGCACAAGAAATATAACAAGTAATTTGTATTAAAACACATTATGTTACATACATCAATACCAACCATCCTTATTGAAAAGGATCAAGGGAGACTATGTCGTCTTCATAAATGTAGTGGCAAGCCCCTAGATTTCAATTATAGTTTAAACAATTAGAATATTTTTAAAAGTTACAAGTACGATTAGCTTATGTTTATTGATCGATTCTATTAGTTGATACTTGGCTTGGTCCTCACCTAACTAAGTTATTGGGATATCTAGTATTGTTTGGTCGGTTTGATTCCAACCAATCGCATTTTACTTCTAATTGTTGGAAGCTTCAAGGATATCATTTGGCATTTAAATTAAGAGCCTCTTTGAACAACTATTTGGCTAAGCATGTAAGTGGTTCGAGTTGTGATTAATTCTACATGCACATTGATGCATGTTCATTAGGTGCCCTTAGCATTACTCTTATAACTTATTTAGAATATTCCCATCAACCAAACTTTGATCAACATCTCAAGAATATGGTGCAAATAGAAAAATACTTGTGCTTTCTCTGTAGGTTGCCACTCGCACCAACATATTCATCATGCTAACCTAGGAACCCCTTTAGCTATACTACACATCAAATTTATGTCTACAATTTTAGGAAATTTGGGCCTTATGCTTATCTGTAATCAACCTGAAAACAATCATCATTCCAATGCTTAGGTTAGTAGGGTTTTTAATCAATTCTAACATGTAATATACAACAACACAAACACTTTGTTCAATACATATTAATACTTCAACTATAAAAGGAAACAAGGAAACAATTGATACACACACACACATGCACACCTTTGAGCAAAAACCATAACAAGGGAAAGAAGTGAGCCCTATGCATGCAATAAAGGAGAGTGAATGAGTTCATATTGGAGCAAAATTTAGGTGTTCTTTATAACGAAAAGGTGACAAAAAAAGGTTCAACATATCCCCCACATTAGTTTTGTAGCATGTCCTCATGCAACTCCAAGCTATTCCAAATATGGGACTGTTGCATGGAATCCCCCCTAGCCAAAAGTTGGATGTCCTTAATATCATGTGTTGTAATAACCCAAAGTATGGTTTAGTTGAATCAACAAAGTTCTTTCCTCTTGCTCTTCCTGAAGTGTGTGTGATTTATTGAATTGCATGGGACACCATATGTGTTATAGGTCATTTTTTCACATCCAATCAAATATCCTTGAACTTGGCTCAGTCATCATCCATTCACACTTTGCAATCATCCCCTACAAAGACAAAAGCATCCCCTTTCAAGAAGTTCCAAGAATATTGGATTACATTGACTAAAAACCCCATTTTTAGGATCAACGCACTTCCCTTTAGGGGAATCTATGATGTCACAGTTTTCACACATGCCAACTGTGCTAGCCAACGAAGGTTTCTTTCCCAAAAAGTGTGATGATAGTGGGAAATGAGTAAAAAAATAAAAATTAATTTCGAAGTTTCTCTTTCTAGAAGCTTTAGAAGTGGTTTTAACCATTTATTGTTGGATAATATCTCGAACTCCTAATCTTGAGGCCTTCTCTATTATCCCCTAGAACTTACCTCCCCTAATGTGGATCTAAGCCCTAGAATGGTAAATCCCAAACCGCCTCATTTACCCTATAAATTCATTGTCTCCCATAGAGTGTGGGTTGTATTTTGGAGACTCTTACTTATTCCCTTATGTTGTTGAATTGTGCCTAGAGGTCTATAATCCATCCATGTGCTTGAGGTGTGATTGGAAGCTTGTTATTATGGCAAAGGAAGGACAAGATAACTGGGAGAGATCTACAAGGTCAAGGCCTATAAGGGTTGTAATGTTCTCCTACTTTTATTAATACAAAAGTGCATTGTTTTCCTATACATTATGTCTCATTTATGAATATACAGAACATGAATCCTTGAATTCTTGTTTAGAGTTGTTTGTATATGATATTTGTATGTTTTGGTTCTGTTGCTTGTTTTGGCTGTTTTGCAGGTTCCACTTTTAGCAATTGGAGTTGGAGCTAAATATTTCAAGCAGGGAGAAGGAGGAAACTTGTGTTAGATTCGAAGTAGGTATTCTTCCCATATTTCAAACTTCTCTAAGAAAATCATAGTAGTTTTGTCTTGGTTGTTTCTAGATCAAGCCACTAGGTCTAGGGAGATAGCTTTTGTCTATAGAAGGAATTTATCCACAAAACAATATGATAGTAAAGTGAATCCTTAAACTAATCCATCAAGGTCAAAATCACATTAATTAATGTGTATGGAAGGATGTTATGTTAAGGGCCAAACTCAAAAGAGGCCGTCCCATGGGATTCATACTCTTTGGATATTCAGGCAGTTTCTCCTGGATGCCATGGGAGATCAATAGGGCTTCCAAAGTGTGGGTCCTTTCCACTTCTTGATGCTTTGTGTCCGCATATCATTGATGGTACCTAATGGTCTCTAAGTCCCATGTATCTTGTCTAAGTCTTTGGTAATCATCCACGATTACCCCTAGTAATGGAAACTCGTCCCTTACTAGGAGCCTAGACTCTCATTTTGTTCTTTCATAAAAGTTTGTTCCTTTCTTCCACTGTATTAAGTTAAGAATATAAGATGTAGAGGATCTCAGCTAGATATCCCCAACATATGATTTGGTATTCCATCAAGCATTGTCCTACAGGATTTTCTCCAAAAATGGAGGATTTATAATATGAATATCTAATTCTAAATGCAGCCTCAGCTAATATGCAAACAATAGAAAGAGTTGTCTATCAATAATATAAAACTAACTCAACCTCTCTTATCTCAGTCAAGAAAGGGAACAGGCCCAATCTTAACCAAGAGTAAAGTGAAAGGGCCTGAATTGAATCTAAGTATTAAAATAAACTAATAAATCATAGAAATAGTTCGTGTAATCTACAACAGTTGGAACACATGTGCATATACAATTAACTAAATAAATAGTTTCCATAAACACACAAACACATACTTAGATTCAACTAACAGTAAATGATTTCAAGATAAAATCATACTATTGCATCACATATATGTTGGACATTGGGTTCAACATTCCCTATGTGTCTCAAGACATGGAATAATTGCTTCTCGCGGATCCTAACTATTGCAATTGTAGCAAAGACTAACGCCTATGGGTTTTGGTCTAACGGGAATCATGATTCCAACAAGTGGTACCAGGGTAATATAATAGGTCTCAAGTTTGAAACTCATCCAACTCACACTTGGGGGGGGGGGGGGCAGGAAAGATTGGGTTCAGCGCTCCGTGTGTGTTTCACGACATGGATTAATTGCCTCTTGTGGATCCTAACTTTGGCGATTGTAGTGGAGACTAATGTCTACAGGTTTTGTTCTAATGCAAATCATGATTCCAACATAAGATAGCTCATTAGATGCAAAAATAATTAGAGCAAAAAATAAGCATGTGATTAGACTGGTAAACAATTATCATCCAACACACACAAGTTCACTTGAATTCATCATTCAATTCTCATTTAAATCTAACCAACCATGAAAAGGAAACTTTTCATTGATTTTTAATAAGTATGAAATTGGATGAAATTAACATCAGTGCCACATCAAACAATAAACACTTATTTGGTATAAAAGAAAAATCATATCTGAATATAAATGAAGGCCATCAACCAACCATCAATTTAGACAACAATGTACAAAAGTTGAAGTTTTGATTAGGAGTTTCAGAGTACCAGAAAAAATAAAGCAATTTCATGATAGCATGAATTTATATAATCTCTAACATTTCCTTTCTGGTCTAGTCCAACAAGCTTCAATTTCCTCTAAGGATTTGACTCCTACAGTAGTGCAAGGTTCTCCTCCTTACTCATAAATTGGAACCCCTTTCTCTTCTACAACCTTAATTGTTTAATCAAATAGTTTTTTACTTGAAGACAATATTTTCCTTTGAAATTCTAATCCACAAATCTTGAGACTCTAGATGGCAACTTCCCTCCAAATTATTTGCAAAACTATCAACAAAATTATCATTAAAAACCATATAAAAATTAAAATTTGAATTAAAAATATTAAAGTAAAATCACGTGGAAAACTAAAAATAAATTCCCAAATCTGATCCAAATTAATAATTGTTGTCTCTGCTGTGGGTGCGTACTCTTATCGGTAGTGAGCTGTTATAAATGATGGGTACGAAAGCTGGGAATGATCGGTACGTGAGATTGGCAGATGGGTAAGTTACCGGTGCTTGTTCCTAATCGGCGTTATGCGGGGCAGTAGCAAGCAGTAGCGTAAGGAAGGGCGGGTTGGTTATTGGATGACAATCTTAGCTATAGGAGAGGGAGGTTTATATACGTAATAAGATGCAGTAGATAGGATATAGGTGCAGTGATAGGAGAGCAGTTATACGAGGAGCTATTCCTAACCTCTCAAATACTTGTTATTAGTCTTTATCAAAAAAGTGACTTTTCTTTTCACATGGGGTTGTTTCGTGAGGAGAGAGGAGTGGACTTCCCGCTATATATATTGGGAAGGACCAACCAATCTTCCCATCCCCCATCAGTAGATCGAGGAACCACTTAATCAAATCGCTTAGTTAAAGTAGTTGAGGAAGGTAATAAATTCTATAACTCACCCGACCTGCGACCCTATAAAAAGGAGATTTTATTGAATGAAACTATTGAATGATAAGCTTTTATAGAATCTATTCCAATCAAACTAAGTGCCTGCTCCGAACAAGGTAGTTAATCCATTGAGAAATCAATATTGTTTGGTGTCAACTTGGGGGCCTTCTCCTTCTTCTCGGCCAGTGATGGGCCCTGCTCTCTTTTCCAGTGGGAATGCCTATTTCGTAAGATGGGGCGGTAGTTGTTGGGAACGCCTTTATTGGAAGATGTATCGGATTATAACGTTGCATTATATATGTTATTCACCACTGGGCTCAGCAACTTATTCAGGTGAATCAGAAGTAAGAGATCGTGCATTGTTTCCAAAATATCCAAGAAGAAATGCTCCATCGTTTTCAAAAACATCCAAGAAGGCCTCTCCACCTGGATTGAGTGGATCGACTGATCAACTATCGGCTATCAGCTGACCCTATGGAACCACTGTCTATGGCAACCAGCTCTTGTCAATGACCACTTCCTTATGGGTGACCACTGCTGGCTATCAGCGACCTCCTAATCGGTTCACAAACAGATAAGGCATCGACACCTGGATCAACTAGCGGCTCTCAGCAATGCCCTTCTGTCTATTCAACTATGATTGATCGGCTATGATCGGCTGTCAACTACCTTCCTTCTGTCTATGACTGACTATCAGCGGCAAGGTCGAAGCAGGCGGTAGAAGCATGCATGCATAAGTTCGAAGGCAGGGGGCAAGAAGTATGAATATCTGCTCAAGCCACGGAAGTTGTAGAGCAAGTTGGATTATATAGAATATTGCTCAATAGGTAGGTAATCACAATGAGAAATCGTCCCTCCACAGTTGTGCGAAGGTATCAAGAGATAGATCATCCGCTGGCAGGTGGGACTACAGTATTTCTCCCGAATCTATTCCATCCTCAGTTCGAACGGGAAGAATCTTTCTTCTTTCGCGTCACCCACGTCATAGAAAAGAAAACAGTTTGGCAGATTGGTCGAAGTGTGAAATGGAATCCTTATCAAAGTGACAGTTTCTTAGAAAGGTAGGGGTGAGGAAGAATGGCTCACTTGACAACGGCACCCCACTTAAAGGACTTAGGAAGGCAGAATAAAGGTGGGTGGTGCCTTCTCTTTTTAGCCCTGTCCTGTTCCCTTCTCGCTAACCCGCTTGCTTTCATTCTATCACTGCCTTGCGTTCGTGGCTTGCTTGCCTTATGAACTGCCATTCTGTTGTCCCAATAATCCATTATGTTAGTAAGGTTATCCCCACCAAGGCGAAGGACCTTAACTTTTAGCTATTTGAGGGAAATAAATAGAGGATGC